>JASSZB010162898.1:0-18919 GCA_031763765.1 Psittacara erythrogenys
CCCCGGCCGCCACCGCCGCCGTAGCCGCCATCACCGCCGCTGCGACCACCGCCGCCGCCGTAGCTACCGCCGCCACCACCGCCGCCGCGGTAGCCGCCGCCCGAGTTCTCGCGGGGACGGGCTTCGTTGACGGTGAGCGTGCGACCATCGACGCTCTTGCCGTGCATGGCTTCGATCGCCGCTTCCATCTGATCTTCCGGAACCTCGACGAACGCGAAGCCACGGCCCTCGACGATGCGGACGGCAGAGGGAGAGAACGCGCCGAAGGCTTCCTTCAGGGATTCCTCGGTCGCCGAGTAGGACACGTTGCCCACGTAGAGAGATTTGTTTGCCATTTGCTGTTGCCTGATACGGGCTTGAGGGTGCGATCTCGGTAACTCAAGCTAGGCAAGAATTCGGCCGGACACAGATTCGGTTCAAGAGCGTAACGAGCGATCCTACTCCAATTTTCGCCCTCTGTTCGCTTTTCGGGCGAAGAGAATGCGAATCGTCCCATTTTTCTTAGGGTTTCGGAAGGAATTTTGGGAATTAACGCGTCTAAGCCCGTCTCCAAGGGGACCGACCAATCCCGAGGAAGCAGGAGGGTCGGTCGCTTTCTTGAGGACGTCTGCCACATCGAGGCTTGCGGCAAAAGCCCAACTTTCGTCGACTCTTGGCGTGGAACTCGAATCGGAACCGTTTCGCCTTTCCCCGCAATGGAACGGCGGGCGTTCGGCAAAACCGGGATGGACGTTTCGGTCCTTGGATTCGGAGGCGCGTGGATCGGCGATCCGGGAGTGTCCTCCGAGGCGGTGAAGCGGCTCCTAGATGCGGCGCTCGACGCCGGGCTGAACGTGATCGACACCGCCCCGGTCTACGGCGAAAGCGAGGAGAAGATCGGGGCGACCATGAGCCCCCGGCGCGACGAGTTCTTTCTTTTCGGGAAGTGCGGCGAAGCGGCGGGGCTCGAAGGCGAGGACTGGGACCCGGACGTGATTCGCCGAAGCATCGACCGTTCGCTCCAGCGGCTTCGGACCGATCGGCTTGATCTGCTGACGATCCACTCGTGCGACCTCGACGTGCTCGAAAAGGGCGACGTCGTCGAGGCGGTTCAGCGCGCCCAAGCGGCAGGGAAGACCCGCTTCATCGCCTACAGCGGCGACAACGAGGCGCTGGCCTACGCGGTCGACTGCGGCGCCTTCGATGCGATCATGACGAGCGTCAACGTCGCCGACCAAGCCAATCTGCCTATTATCGAACGGGCGGTCGAAAAAGGATTGGGCGTGATCGCCAAAAGGCCGATCGCCAACGCGGCGTTCGCTCGCGTGCCCGATCCCGACGATTACGGCCGCGCCTACTGGGAACGGTTGCAGAAGCTCGCCTATCCGGCGATGGACCTGGAACTCGCCCTTCGTTGGACCCTTTCCCAGCCCGTGCACACCGCTATCGTGGGCACGACGGAGCCGGAGCAGTGGCAACAGGATGCGGCCCTGCTCGAAGGCGGTCCTTTGCCCGTCGAGGCGACCGAAGCGATCGCCAACCGCTGGAAGACGGTAGCCGAACCGGACTGGGTCGGTTTGACGTAGGTCTTTAGTCCGCCCGCATCGCCGTAGCTCACTCGTTTTTGCACGTTCGGGCAAAGGAAGAAACGGAAGGATTCGGCTTGAAAGTTTTACAAGCCGGATTCGCCATACACCAGAATCGAATTCCGTGGTGTCGTAAAAACTTACCCTTCTCGCAAAGTCACGCCTGAACGCATGATGAACGCCGGGGCCGGGTTCGCTTCATGCGAGTGCGGCAAGGACGACCACGAGTCTGGTCCGAGCGCCTTGGCCCTTTAATTTCGCGACGTCTGGCTCGATTTCGGACGAAAGTGAGGCGGAGCGTCCGAATCGGACCAAGCCCGCCCAAGGTCATAGGCGCGATGAAAGCCTTGGCCGTCGCAATGGCGACGTTCGCCGTTGGGATCGCGGAGGCGTGTCCGACCTGTCGCCCGCAAGTCGAGGCGACCGTCTACGACGGCGCGTTCTGGTCTCACTTGAGAATGCTGGCGATCCCGTTCGCGTTGGTTCTGTCGGTTGCGGCGGTCGCCTATCGGAGCGATGGACGCTGCGCCTAAGTTCGGGCCGCTGATCGCGGCCGGTTTGGTTCTCGGAACGGGGCTTGGAGGGTTCGTGGACGGCATCGTGCTCCACCAAATCCTTCAGTGGCACAACATGCTCTCCGCGAAGCTGCCGCCCGACACCCTGGTCCGGGCCAAAGTGAACATGGTCTGGGACGGCTACTTTCACGCGGGCGTGTGGCTCATGACCGCGCTGGGGATCGGGCTCCTCTGGCGCGTGACGGGGAGGTCGGACGTCCCCCATTCCGGCCGAACCTTCGCCGGAAGCCTCCTAATGGGTTGGGGGCTTTTCAATCTGGTCGAAGGCGTGGTCGACCACCACCTTCTCGGGCTTCATCATGTGGCCGAGTACGCCCCGCCGACCGCCCAACGGGCTTGGGATCTCGGCTTCTTAGCCCTCAGCGTGGTCCTGCTCGCCGGAGGATGGACGCTCGTCTGTGCCGGAAAGGCGATTCGCGATCGGACTCAGAAGTAAGCGGAACAAGGGACCGGAGCGACCGTCCCTCCCCATCGATGACCGAGACGAAGGCGGGTTCGATGAAAGCGGCGTTGAAGACCTCGGAGGGAACGTTCGACGTCAAGGAGGTGGCGTCGCCGACCCTGCCGGGCGACGATTGGGTGAAGGCGAAGATCCGGGTGGCGGGCATCTGCGGAACCGACCTTCGCCATTGGAAGAAGCACGAGCCGAACCTGGCGGGCCACATCATGGGGCACGAACTCGCGGGCGAGGTGATCGAGGTCGGCCCTGCGGTCCAGCACGTCGAGCCCGGCGACCGCGTCGTGATCGAATCGGTGATGGGCGATGGCGAGTGTCCCTGGTGCCGCGTGCAGAAGTACAACGTTTGCCCACACCTGTACGAAGTTCGGACGAAGAGCGTGTCCAGGGCCTACGCCCAGCACGTGATCGGCCCGGCCTCGAAGTTTTATCCTTTGCCCGACCACGTGAGTTTCGAGGAGGCGGCCCTGATCGACACCTTCTCGGTCTGCCTTCACGCGCACCATCTCAGCGGCCTGGGGATCAACGACAAGGTGGCAGTGATCGGAGCGGGGCCGATCGGCTTGGGTCAACTCATGCTGGCCAAGGCAAGCGGGGCAGACGTGATCATCGTCGACCGGGTGGATTCATCCCTCGATCTGGCGAGGGAGCTGGGGGCCGATGCCGTGGTCAACGTCGATCGGGAAGACCCTGTCGCCCGGGTGATGGAGTTCACTCGGGGGCGTGGCGTCGAGATCGCCTTTGAATGCGCGGGCGGCGAGTCGATGCCGACGACTCTGCCCCTCGCGACGAAGTTTGCGCGCCGGGGCGGCAAGGTGGTGATCGTCGGCGGCTTCGACGAAGGCGAAACCTCCATCCCTTTGGAATGGCAGCGCATCCAGATGTCCGAGATCCAGATCGTTCCCAGCGCGAGCTTCGCGTTTTGGGACATCGATCCGGAGCAAGGGACCGCACTGGAACTGCTGGCAAAAGGCAAGCTCGACGCCAAGCGGCTCGTCACCCATCGCTTCAACATCGACCAGATCAACGAGGCGTTCAAAGTCGCGGACGACAAAGAACGAACCGGAGCCGTGTTCGTGGCGATCCACCTGGACGACGAAGCCCAATCCGCAGTCTGACTCGATGAATTTGTCTAGAAACGACATGGATGGGGGAACGACCCGCCTCGGCTTCTGCTCTAACGCCTATCGTCGGCGGTTCGTCGATGGGAAAAGGAATCCAATGAAGAAAGCACATTATCTGACCTGGTGCGGCATCGTCGGCATCGCGCTCGTAGCCTCCGGTTGCGGCCAGTCGGGCTCCGAAACGGGCACTACCGCGGGTGGAACGGGCACGACGAGCACCAGCACGGAATCGACGGGAGGCGGAACGTCGACGAGCGGATCGACCGCGGACAGCGGCACCACGACGACCCCGTCGACGGAAGCGACGGGCACCACGACCGGAGGCGCGACCACCAGCGGCGCGGGTTCCGAGTCGATGGGTGGTTCGACGAGCGGCGCGGGCATGGGCGGTTCCACCTCGGGCTCCATGGGCGGTACGACTGCCGGATCGATGGGCGGCACCACCTCGGGTTCGATGGGCGCGACGACCTCGGGCGCGGGCGGCACCCCTCCTCCTTCGGGTTCCGCGACCGGAACGACGTCGGGCAGCGGCTCGACCGGCATGTAGTCTCGATCGCCACGGCGACCCGACCGACGATTAAAAGAAAAGCGAGTCTGGCTGGTTCGGGCCAGACTCGCTTTTCGCGTTACGAGGCGTAGGCGGAGCCGTCTTCCGCCCGGGCGGGAAGTTCCGCGTAGCGGTGACCATGCGGGACGGAGATCGCATCGAAGTCCCGCGCGAGCTCGTGGAGGCGACTTCGGAACGCTTCGCCGCGCATCGCCCGCCCATGACCGGTTACGACGACTTCCGGTTCGAGGGCGGCGAGCGTCCGGACGGTTTCACGTGCCCGCTCCCAATCGATCGTAAAGTAGGCGGGCGGTCCCTGAAGTTCGGGCTTCTGGGTCAGCGCGGCGTAGAGCGATTCCTGATCCGTGGTCACGAAAGCGTCGCCCGCGATCAATATTCGGTCGTCCTCTCGCCAAAGGGCGACTTGGCCGACCGAGTGGCCGGGCGCGTGGATCCAACGCCAATCCGGCATGCCGGGGATCGTGCCGTCGGCGGGAAGGGCCTGCAACCGCGATCCCAGGTCGATCGGGCCGCGCGGGAACGTCGGCGACGAGAGGGCGATCATGCCGCCGCCCACGCTGGGATCGGGTGCGGGGTAGGCGCTTCGTCCGTCGAGGTAGGGCAGTTCGAGCGGGTGGGCGTAGACGGGACAGTCCCACTCTTCCGCAAGTTCGCCCACGGCTCCCACATGGTCGAAGTGGCCGTGGGTCAGCACGATGGCAGCCGGTCGAGAACGTTCGCCGAAACGCTTGCGTGCGGTTTCTTGGATCTTGCCTTCGGACGCGGAGGACACCCCCGCATCCACGAGAACCCACCCACGGTCGCCGGCACCCACGGGACCGACGTAGAGCAGGTTGACGAACACGATCCGCTGGTACGCCACATCCGGGCGGACTTGGTGAACGCCGTCGACTTCGTGGTTCGGGTCGTCGGCGCGCATGGAATCGTCAAGGGGAAGGCGTCGGGCATCCATCGAGAGGAGCGACCGTTTACCCGCCTCACGGTTCCCCCGAAAGTGAGGACCGCCGATGGCGAATCCAGGCGGCTTACTCGCCGACGTCGAGAATCCGCTTTTTGCCCTGAAGCTTGAGCGTCACGGTTGCGGGATCGATGGCCACGACCACCGAGCCGTCGTCAAGCTTCGTCCCGACCCGGACGACCTGCGACGTCTCCCCTATGTCCAGTACGGCGGTCGCGTTCGGCCCGGCGAGGGTGCCGGTTAGATGGATCGCCTTGGCAAAGGATGGAGGCTCCGGAGACGCCGACTTGATCGAACCCGCGGGCCGGGTGTCGCCAAACTGAGCGGTGGGAAGGGGAGTCACCGAAAGCGGACCCGAAGGAGCCGCCATCGACGGGGTTCCCGCGAGCGTCGGAGGGATCGCAGCGGCGGCTTCGGGATCGGCCTCGCCTTTGATCGTGCGGAACGGGTCGACGTTCATGACCGCCGCCGTTTTCGGAAGTTCGATCAACTCGTCTTTCGGGGTCGCCGGAGCCGCCGCCACGGGGGTAGGCGTCGCCGTCGCCTCCGGGGTGGCCGCCGGAGCGGAAGCGGAGGTCGATGCGGGCGCGACCGCTCCCGCTACACGCCATGCGGCGCAGCCGAAAACCACGACGATGGCGGCGACGAGCTTCGCGGCCTTCGCGCTCTCTTCCGACTTCACGAAGTTCAAGGCTTGGCGCCTCCGGGCGTGGGCGTGCCGGGAAAGGGCTTCGCCGGTTCTTCGTCGCCGATGATGTGGGGGGTGATGCTGACCAGGATGTCGCTCCGGCGGTGGCTACGGTTGCGGTTGCGGAAAAGCTCGCCCACGATCGGCAGCTTGGACAGAAGCGGCACCTCTTGGACCGTCTTCACGTCCTCGTCGCGGATGAGACCGCCGAGGACGACCGTCTCGCCGTCCTTCACGATGGCCGTCGTCTCCGCCTCGCGGGCGCTGGTCTGCGGGATGTTGTTGTCGTCCACCGACGTGATGGTGCTGACCACCGGATTGACGTGCATCGTGATGTTGCCGTCGGCGTTGACGCGGGGAGCGATGAGCAGGATGATGCCCACCGGGAACTCGCGGATCTCGATGTTCTGCGCGCCCAAAGCGCCGCCGGTCACGATCCGGGCCCGGAGCGTGTCGCCGATAAAGACCGAGGCTTGGCCGTCGTCAACCACCCGGATGCTGGGACGGGCGAGGATCCGCGCCTGGCGATTGGTGACCAACGCGTTCAGCTTGGCGTTGAAGTTCCAGGGCACCCGGCTGAACTGGCCTGCCCCCGCAGGTTTCGTATTCAGAGGAATGCCCGAGACGACCGATCCGGAAGGAGCCTCCCAGAAACTCAAAGTCGTCCAGTCATAGGTTAGGCCGACGTTCTCGCTCTTTTCCGGCGAAGTCTCGAAGACGTTGACCTCGACCACGACCTGCTTCGGCTTGCGGTCGACCTCGGCGAGCAGGCCGAGGGCCGACTCCACTTCGGAGGCGCGGCCCCGGAGGACGATGTTCTTGGCCCGGTCGTGTCCCCCGGTCGACGCCCCGTTGACCGCCCCACCGGAACCGGAGGTCGAGGTCGAGACGGAACTGGCATCCGTGGTGGAGCCGACGCCGCCCGCAGAGGCGCCGGTAGCGCTCGACGTGGTCGCGGTGCTGCTGACGATCCCGGCGACCCCGGCGGTTAACGGGCTGAAGATCGCGCGCTTCGGCTGGTAAGCCTCGGGACCGGCGTACGCCTCGACGGTCGGGGCGGCCTGGTGCAGAAAGTCGAGGACCGACTGGGCGGTGGCATACCGGAGGGTGTAGACGCGGAAAACGTTGCCGTCGCCCGCCGACTCGCGATCGACCCGCTGAAGGGCGGTGCGCGCCGCCTCGACGGACTCTGCCGGACCCGACAGGGCCAAGGCGCCGCCCGCCTTCTCGCCGGTGGTCGGCACCACCTTGAGGTCGGGGAAGAGGCTGGCGATCAGCGGGGCGACGACGCTTGGAACCGCCCGTTCCAGCATCACCACGTCGGACGCCGGCTTTCGGTTTCCGGAGGCCTGAAGGTAGCGCAGGCCCGCCTGGGCAGACTCAAGATCGTCGGCGATGCCTTGGATGGTCACTTGGTTGCCCGAGGCGTGGACGACGGCGTAGGGAAACCGCTCTTGAAGCCGGTTCGCCAATCCCTCCGCATCGCCCTCGACCGGGATCGAGAGGGTCGAAGCGTAAGGCTCAAGGGCCTGGCGCATGGCGGACGGGGCGGCCACGATGTAGGTCTTGCCCACGCGGCGCACCGCTAGTCCCGCCGCCGAGGCGACGTTGCGGATCGCCTCGTCCGGCGTCGCCGCCTTGACGTTCAGCGTGACGTTCAGCCGTTCCTTTCCGGCGGCGTAGACGATGCCGACCCCCGTCCGCAGGCCGATCGCTTTCAGCGCGTGGCCCACCTCAGTGCCCGAAAAGACCATCGGAATGGCGCCGCCCTTCCACGGCTTGGATTCGGAGCCGCGAAGGGAAGCGAGTACGAGGGCAAGGGCGAGGGCTTTCATGGCTTGGCTTCGGAAGTCGGAAGAGGCTTAGGCGCGAGGTAACGGCCCAGGGACATCGAGAGCTCGGAACCGGTGTCGGTGCGGTTCCAATCGATGTGGCTGAGGGTGAGGAGGCGGTCGCCGCCCCAAAGGTCGGTGAGAAACGCCCGCAAGGCGGCGTAGGAGCCCCGGAGGGCCAGGTCGCAGGTGACCTTCGTGACGCCCTCGACGACGTCCTTCTCGGGAATCGGATCGGACTCCTTCTTGTGGTAGACGGTCGCGTTGGAGCTCCAACGGGCGATGGAGACGTTGCACATCCGCGCCCGGCGGCGAAGATCCAGCAGGAAGGCGGTCTCTTCGTCGGGCGTCGGCGCGACGCAGGCGATCTTGCCCGTCTTCGGAGCCTTCGCCATCGCTTCGGCATCCTGGCGGGCACGGTCGAGTTCGGACAAGGCCTGGCTTTCGGCCCGTGCGGCAGCGCCGAGGGCGGCGTTCCGGTTGAAGATCACGCCCGCGGTGAAGGCGAGGCAGAGGCCAGGGAGCGCCCAGCCGATGAGTCGAAGGCGTTCGGAAGTCATCCTCGGGGGCTCTCCTTAATCCGGTCGTCGGAAACGGTTTGGCCCGCAAGTTCGAACTTGATCAGTCCGTGGGGCGACTTCTCATCCCGGTCGAAATGGTTGACGGCAACGTTCTGCAGCACCGCGCTCGACTTCAGGGCTTGGGCGGTGCGGACAAGGGCGGTTTCGTCGTGCGCCTCGCCCTGCAACCGGACCGAGAGGTCGTCGTTGACGCTCACCAGCTTGAGACCGACGCCGGAATCGAGGCCGGAGGCGATCGAGTCCATCAGGTCGCCGAGCGGAACGCCTTCCTTGCGCAGGACCTTGTCGCGCAGTTCCTCGTTGGCGCGGGCCTCCAAGGCGGCGTCCGCACTGGCCTTCGCCTTCTGGGTGTCGGCCACGATTCCGGCGGAACGCTGTTGGCAGGCGGCGATCTGGCGGTTGTAGAGGACGCACGCCGCAAGTCCGACCGCGATGCTCAGGCCCGCGACCAAGACGGAACCCAGGAAATAACGCTTACGTTCGACCCGCTCGGCCTCGCTGCGTTCGGCGGTGAAAAGATCCACCGAGGGCGAGGACAGGCCGCCGTGAAGGTGGCGGATCGCGAGGCCGTAGGCGGGGCCGAACCGCACGTCCGCCGGTTGGCCGTCCACCGAAGGGGCGCGGGCGATCTCGACCGGCATCCCGAGGCGACCTTCCAGCATGCCAGCGATCGTTTCGATCTCGGAATCGTCGCCGAGGATCCGGATCCGCTCGATCGACGCCGCGCCTTGGCTTGCCCGCTGGACGTAGTCGACGGTGCGTTGGGCTTCGACGGCCAAACGCTCCACGGCATCCGCGTTGACCGGAGAGACCGCTTCCAACGCCTGCGGCGCCGTAAAGCTGAAAAGGGGTTCGAGGCCTTCCACCTCCCAAGCGGGGATCAGCGGAGCCTGCAGCAGCATGTCGAAGCCGATGTCGAGCCGCCGGAGGGCGACCAACTTGCCCTCCATGAAGTAGGCCGCGTCGCTGTAGCCCGAACCGATGACGAGAAGGAACGCGGATTCGGTCGGAGCGAGTTCGCGGCAAGCGGCCCGGAGGGCGGCGAGCGGCGCGGGCTCCAGGGCTTCGACGCCCAGCCCGGCGGCTTCCGCGATTTCGACCAACGATCGGGTGACCGAGCCGTCGACGCCCACCACCACCATGCTTCGGAGACCGGTGTCTTCCGCGTCGGCCGGGTAAATGGGGAAGTACCCGAACGAGTCGCCGGAGTTCAGGGCGTTCTGGTGCTCGATCTCGCTGGCGACGAGGGCCGCGACTTCGGAATCGGGGGAGGGCGGAACGGTGACCGTACGAAAAATCGCCTGCTCGCCCGAGACGGCGAGGGTTGCTCCGGTGGGCGATCCGAGGGCATCGAGTCCCCGTCGGAGCGCCACGACGACCGCCTCGGGCTGTAAGGGAACGCCCGCCATGACGGCTCCGTCGGGAAGGGGCTCCGTGATCGCCGTTTGGATCGAGGGACGACCGCCGCGCGTGGAAACCTGGACGAGACGAACCTCCCGCTCGCCGATCTCGATGCCAAGGCTAAGCGGGTCGTTTCGTCTCATCGTGCTAAGGTTTGGGACTGTTCCGGAGGCGGATAAACGTTTCGAACCGGCCGGAGAGACCGCTTCGGTTCACCGTCGCCACGATGTTCACGGCGGCGAGATTCTTCGTCGTCGCGCTCGTGGGGGTGTAAGTCGTCAGCCCGTTAGAATTGTAGGTAGAAGCGCTGTAATACGTTAGGGCAAGGCTCGCGTCTTTGCAGAGCGTGGTCGTCGTGGCGCCTTCGGTGAGGTTGAAGTTGCCGCCCGAAATCCCGTACGTGCGCATGGTCAGGGAACCATCCGTCTCCCGCTCGTAGACCGTGATGGAGGACGCGCCCGCGTTCTGCACCGCCGCGTCGATCGTGCAACCGCTGTCCGTCGTGGTGCAGAGGTCCGCGCCCCGCAACTCGTCGGCCAGCTTCAAGGCGATGCTGCGGGCATCGTCCTGCACCACCGGCATTCCGATCCCGAACGACTGCATCCGCCAAAGGCTGAGAAAGCCTTGAAGCAACAGGGCCATCACCATCAACGAGACGACCGAGCCGACGAGAAATTGAAGCAGGACCGAGCCCCGGCGCCTTCTCATAGGCCTCCTGGGGCGATCTTCGTCGCCATCCGCATGATTTCCGTGCCGTCGCCGACGTTCTTGATCGACACGACGAACGCCCGGCGGCTTTCGAGACCGAACGCGTAGCCGCCCGCCTTGGGCAGAACGTCCGAATCGATGATCTGCGCCTGGAGCGACATGACGGCGCCCGTCGTCGTTGCCGAGGCGACCCGGTTGCCGTCTTGATCGTAGTAGCTCGACCCGCTCGCCACCCAAGCGTTGCTGGTCGGATTGTACGCTCCGGTCCAAGACGCGGAGTCCGTGGTGGCGTCGTAGGTGCCGACCGGCAGGTTGTCCATGCCGTAAACCTTCGCTCGCTCGATTTCCGCCCGGGCGAGCTGCCCCGCCTGGGCGGCGAACCGGGCTTGGTTCAGGCGGCGGAACATGCCGCCCCAAAGGCCGAACATCGCGGTGATCACGAGGGCCATGATCGCGGAGGCGAACAGCCCCTCCAACGCGGTAAAGCCGCGTTGGAGTTTAGCGGCAGGCACGGTAGCCTCCGCAAACCCGCGCTCCGCAGGGGGGATCCTTCTTGTGCGAGCACTTGACGCTGGCGTCGACCCGGCACGGCCCCGAGAATGCCGCACGGTCGCACATGAGCGAACCGGTAAAGGCGCACTTGCCGTTACCTGTCCCCGCCGATCCGGTGAGCTTCACCTGAGCGCCGATCGTCGTGGTGCAGCCTTGGGAGTTGGCCGAACGGGTCACCGCGTAGATGCCGCCGCTGATCTCGAAGTCCCCGGCTAGGGTGTAACCGCGATAGTCGCGGCAGTTCGCGGGCCGGTTGAGCTTCAGGCAGTTGCCGTCCTTGCTGTAGAAGATTCGGAAGAGCGACGGGTCGGCCTCGGTGGTGCCGGTGGCGGTCGTCATCTTGATCGGGAGCGAGATCTCGTCGTCCATCGGGAACCACGAGGTGTCGTTGATCCAGATGCGAACCTGACCGGGGGTGCCGCCGGAGGCGAACGCCTGCGGATCGATGACGAGTTCCGTCCCCGCATCGTAAGCGAGTTGGAGCGAGGAGAAGTAGTAGTCGCCCGGCTCCAAGATGAGCGTCTTGACCGCGCTGCCCGTCCCCGGCTTGACCCGGCAGTAGTCCCAAGCGCCGCTCGAATACGAACTGAAGTAGGAGAAGTTGCGGCAGGTCGTGCCGGTGTAGCCCGCCCGGACGCAGGTGCCCGTGTTGATCGACGCCGAGGTGGCCCCGCTTCGGTAGGTGTAGATCCCCGCGTAGTTGTCGTTGTTCGTCCGCAGGTACGACCAAGCTCCGCTGTCGCTGTAGCTGGTTAGGCCGCAACTCTTCTTCAGCACGGTCGTGCAGGTCGGATAGGCGTAGGGGGTGTTCCGGGAGCAGATCGTGGCGCCCGCGCGCACGTGCGCGCCGGTGTACTGGGGCGACGAACAGCGATTCTTGTTCGCGTTGACGCACGATCCCACCGAAAGCTTCGCCCCGGTCGCGCAGGTCACCTTGCCGTTGGTGCCCGAGGAGCCGGTAATGGTCAGGTCGGCGCTCAGATCGAGGCTCAGGCCGCTCGTCGTACAATCGTCGTCGCCGCCGTTCGTGTAGACGGCGTAGGGACCGAAAAGCGACTGCTTCGAGACCTGGACCTCAGTTCGCCGCCAAGAGCCTTTCACGTTGGCGGAGGCGGTGATCCAAAAGAGTTCCTGGACGCCGTCCCATGGCTGGGGCGTCGCACCGGAGTTGGCCCACTCGTTCGCCGACGTGCAGACCCAGAACGTTTCGTCGGAGGCGTCGATCGAGCCTTTGCGACCATAGACCGCGTGGCTTTCGCCCGGATAGACCGCCGTCTCGCCCGGTGCGACGACGGGATCGGTCGGGTCGGGATTGCCGACCCCCTCGGCCAAATGGGCAAGCTCGTCGTTGATGCCGCCTTCAGCGAGTAGGAGCGCCGACTCGGAGCGGGCTTCGGCATAGGCCTTGTCGTAGTGGGTCGAGGAGACCCACAGACCGGCGCCGACCATCATCGCGGTCATGCCGGCGAACATCAGCGACGCGATCAGCACGGCTCCGCGCTGGCGGCGACGCAAAGGGGGGAAGGGGAACTTCATAGAGGGTTAAAGGCGGAAAAGGCCGGTTCGTAGCGAACCGGCCTCGTCCCATCGGATTCCTTCCACGCCTGTCCCAAAAGGGCTCTGTCCGGCGTGAAAGGCGCTCGTCTCGTTAGAGCTTGAGGGTGTAGGTCTTCGCGGTGAAGCCGGTGCAGGCGTCGTTCTTCGCGACCACGGTGGCGGTGGTGGTGCCGCCGCCGGTGAAGGTGTAGCCCGCGGCTCCGGTCGAAGCGCTGCAAGGATTGTTGGGGATCGCGCCGCCCATGTCGCCGAGCACGCCCGCGTCGGCAAGACCGGTGGCGGGGTAGGAGCCCGCCTTCACACCCGCGGACTGGAGCGCGGTCGAGATGGCGCGGGCGTTGCCGTCGGCGGCGTTCTGCTTGGCGGTGGCGGTCGAGCTGATGTACGCGGGAAGCGCGACCGCGACGAGGACGCCGAGGATCAGAACGACGACGAGAAGTTCGATGAGCGTAAAGCCCTTGCGGTTGCGGAGAGACTTGGTCATGTTAGTGGTGGCCCGCGGTGGAACTGCGAGTGCGATCCGGTGCGATGGGGAATCTATTCCGCCTCGCGGGTGGGGTGGGCGCCGGTAATTTTTCGGGTTTTTGCGCGCGGCTCCTTAGGGAAGGAGTCCACTTTCATGAGGACTTAACGCAAGGCGGCTCCCGACGAAGCGAGTCGTCGGGAGCCGAATGCCCAAGGCAGGACGGGCTACTTTTTACCGAGGAACGCGTTGCCGAGCGAGAAGATCGGCATGTAAAGCGCGAGCAGGACGAGCATGACGATGCTGCCGACGAGAACCGTCATCAACGGCTCGATCACGCGCGTGAGCTTGTCCACCGCGTACTCGACGTCCCGCTCGAAGAAGCGGTTGATCTCATCGAGCATGGAGTCGATGTTGCCGGTCGATTCGCCCGCATGGATCATCCGGGTTACGAGGAGCGGAAACTCGCCCGTCCGTTCCAACTCGGAGGCGATCTGAGAGCCGCTCTGGACCCGTTCCGCGGCCGACTCGACCGCTTCTTGGATCGTCGCGTTGCCCGAGGTCGCGGCCGAGATGGTGAGCGAGGCCAGGATTGGCACGCCGCCTTTCATCGCCCCGGAAAGCGTCTGCACGAACCGAGCGATGGCGATCTTTCGGAGCAACGGGCCGAGGAGGGGGATCTTCAGGGAGATCTTGTCCACTCGCCGCGCCCCCGCTTCCGTCTCCCGGTAGCGCTTGAACGCCAAGGCGGCGACCCCGCCCACCAGGGCCATGAGCCACCACCAGCGGAGGGCGACCGCGCTGATTCCCATCAAAAGGATCGTGGGGCCGGGCAGGGCGGTGTGCAGGCTTCCATACACCTTGGTGAAGACCGGAACGACCAGCAGCAACATGCCCGCGATCGTGCCCACGCAGGCCATCACGACGAGCTTGGGATAGAGCAGGGCCGCCTTCACCCGCCGTCGCAGGTTGTCTTCGCGGTCGAGTTGCTGGGCCGCCACATCAAGGGTCGCGTCCAGCGTTCCGGCGACTTCGCCCGCCTCGACGAGCGAGACGATCAGCCGCCCGAAAAGCTTCGGGTGGCGTCGCATGCCGACGGAGAGGAACTGGCCCTCGGACACGCCCTGGCCGATGTCGGCGAACGCGTTCCGCAGGGCAGGCTTCTCGCTCTGCATCCCGACGATCTCGATCGCTTGGACGATGGGCAGGCCCGCCCGAACCGTCGTGCCGAGCTGACGCGTCGCGACGACCATGTCCTGCAGGTTCGGTTTCGATTCGAAAAGGCCGGGCTTGCGCTCGCTCTGCGTCGCGCCCGCGTGCTTCGCGCGCACTACATAGAGATCGTTCGCGCGTAGAAGGCGTCGAAGCTCGGCCTCGTTCTCGGCTTGGAGCGTTCCCGCGCTCGCTTTGCCCGCGCGGTTGCGGGCTTGGTATCGGTAAGTCGGCATCTTTATTCCTCCTGGGCGAAGACGCGCACGATCTCGGCGGGAGAGACGAGGCCTTCGCGCGCCTTCTGAACGGCGGCCTCGCGCATGGTGACCATGCCTTCGTCGCAAGCCTTGGCGTAGACCTCCATGCCGGAGGCGCCTTCCAGGGCCAAGTTGCGGAGCGGATCGGACATGGCCATGATCTCGACTGCCGCCGAGCGGCCCCGCGTGCCGCGTCCTCCGCACCGGCGGCATCCCACCCCGCGGTACATCGTCTCGCCGAGCGGAACGCCCGCCGCGCGGGCCTCCTCTTCTTCCGGCACGTACGCCTCACGGCAGTAGGGGCAGAGGCTTCGCATCAGCCGCTGGCCCACCGCACCGACGAGGGCCGACGCGATGAGGAACGGTTCGATGCCCATGTTGCGGAGGCGGACGATCGATCCGGGCGCGTCGTTGGTGTGGAGCGTCGAGAGGACAAGGTGGCCCGTCAATGCCGCCTGGATCGCGATCTCGGCGGTCTCGCGGTCGCGAATCTCGCCGACGAGGATGACGTCGGGGTCCTGGCGAACGAGGGTGCGAAGGCCGCTGGCGAAGGTAACGCCGATCTTCGGGTTCACCTGCATCTGGTTGATGCCTGGCAGCTTGTACTCGACCGGATCTTCGACCGTGTTGATGTTGATCGCGGGGTCGTTGATCCCGCCAAGGGCGGCGTACAGCGTGGTCGACTTTCCGGAACCGGTCGGACCGGTGACCAGCACCAAGCCGTGGGGCCGCTTGATGAAACGGTTGAAGGTCGTCTGCTGCTCTGGGAGGAAACCCAGGCGTTCGATCGTCGCGAGCGAGCTCTTCTTCTCAAGAAGACGCATACACGCCTTCTCACCGTAAACGGTGGGCATGAGGCTCAAGCGCACGTCGAATTCGTGGCCGTGCTCGTCCCGGGTCGTAAAGCGGCCGTCTTGCGGGCGCCGTCGCTCCGCGATGTCGAGCCCCGCCATCACCTTGAGGCGCGAAAGGCACGCCTGAAGGTGGCTCGTGGGAATCGTCATCTGCTCCAGCATCACGCCGTCGATGCGGAACCGAACGCGGATGGTCGTTTCCATCGGCTCGAAATGGACGTCGCTTGCCCGACTGGCCGCCGCCGCCGAAAGGACGCCGTTGACGAGGCGGACGATCGGCGCGTCGTCGGTGGGGACGTCCGCCTCGGCTTCGACTTCGGCGTCTTCCATGCCGATTTCGCTGAGCACGGATTGGGCCTTGGAGCGGGCGTCGAACGAGCGACGCGTCGCCTCCTCCAGGTCCTTAGGGAACGCAAGATGCGGCACGAGCGAACGCTTGAGCCGCGCCTTGAGGTCGTCGACCACCGCGAGATCCAGCGGGTCGGCCATGGCGACGTGGACCTGGTTGCCCACCGTCCGAAAGGGAAGCGCCCGCTTAGCGAAGAGAAGCTGCTCGGGAAGGCCGACCGCGACCTCACGGTCGATTTCCACATCGCCCAAATCGACGAACGGGAAGCCGGAGGCCTCTTCCAGATAAGGCCGGAGCGTGGCCGCGTCGATCTGACCCGCCGCGACGAGCACTTCTCCGAGAAGACCGACCGAACCTTCCGCCGATTCCAAGGCGGAGCGGAGAAACTCTTCCCGAACCAGGCCGTCTTCGATCAGCTGGTCGGCAAGCCGCCAAACGCCCTTGCTCTTGCGCAGGCCGTCGGTTCGTCGTTTATCGGTCGTCACGGTTCGCTCAGGGCACGAATCCGGCCCTACCGCGAAATTCCGTAAGTGGTGGCGCCCCTACCCTGACCGATTTACGGGGTAGGGGCGCGAGAAACGCTATTCCAAACGACGCTCTTTCATCGCCATCATGTGACCGAGGCCCAGGGCGAGGAAAACGATCAGGGACGAGATCGCGATGATCCACATGTGGTAGGTCGGACCTTCCGGCGGCACCGAAAGGCTCTTGATCGCCTTCGGGCCGAACATGCCGACCATCGCGAGGGAGATCACGGCGACGCCGATGTGGCCGATCTGTCGCTTTTTCGCGGTGATCGCGAGGAAGACCAGAACGAGCGCACCCGCCGATCCGCCTCCCATCAACGACGCCGAGCTACCGTCCTTCAGGAAGGCGAAAAGCCCCAGGGCGATCAGCAGCAGGCCATAAGCGAGAACGATCCCGTCGAGGACTTTCGGTTTCACGAATAGAGGGTACCGAAAAAGAAAAAGGCGGCCGAGCTTGCTTCACCCTCAACCGCCGATGCCACTTCCTACCCGTAGAACGGGAGGGTTTGCCGGCCCCCTATCTCTGCAGGGACGCCTTCTGTTCCAAGGAAACTTCGTCCCTCTTCATATAGAGGACGGGGCCCCAATCCCGAATCGTTCGAGCCGCCGGAAAAATTTTGAAAAATCTCCTTTTCCGGCGGCGAGCGTCTTTAGGGCAGGGCTTCGCGAAGCGGTTCGCCCACGTTTCCGCTCGGGTATTCGATGCCGAGCAGGGTGCAAAGCGTGCTTGCGATGTCGTGCGTATAGACTCGACGCGCCACGCTTTGCGGCTTCTGGCCGCCCCAACGGGTCATGATCGGAATGTGGTGGTCGTACGACCAGACCGAGCCGTGGCCCGTGCCGGTCCCGCCGCCTAGGTAGGCGCTAGGGGATTCGAACACCATCAGATCGCCCCCTAACATAGGGTGGAATCCGTTAACCGCGTACTCGACCCAAGGCCAATTCGGCAGGTTGCCTTTAAGGATTTGGGTCCGGGTGAAGGCGGCGAACATGCCGGGTACCGTGACCGCGGCGTCGGCGGCGGCCTGCTCGACCTCTTGCGGCTTCAGCCCCTTTGCGGCGATCTGAGCGCGGTTCAGATACACGTTCTGCTCGAACGTGGAGTTGCCCATCACCCAGTCGGCGGCGCCGAACTTGGCGTCGAGGGCGGTGTCGATCACCCGGGCGACGCTCGTCAGCACCCGCGGGGCCTCGATCCGGTAGGTCTGGGCCTCTTCGGGGATCGGAACGACGCCGTGGTCGGCAGAAACCACGATCGCGACGTTGTCGATGCCGCCGGGGACCGTCTTGTTCAGCTTGTTGAAGAGGCGGGAAAGGAGCTTGTCCGTGACCACGGAGAGATCCATCACTTCGGGGCTGTTCGGACCCCACTTGTGGCCCACGTAGTCGTTGGTCGAGAGGTTGACCACCAGAACGTCCGGCGTCTCGTGCTGGCCCAGCTTGTCGGCATCGACGGCCCGCTCCACGGTATCGAAAAGGTAGGTCTGTCCCTGGACGCTTCGGGTGAACTCCGTGTAATACGACGGGCTCGCGGTCTGGCCGAGTGGGTGGTCGAAAAGCTTGCCGCTGGCGGTCGGCTTCTCGAACGGCGCTCGCCGCGTGTTCGCGTAGGCGGCGTCGGGCAGGGAAGGGGTCCAAGAGGTTCCGACCGATTTCTCGACGAGCCGCTCCTGGTTCAGCGCGGCGGCCCAAGCCGGAAGCTTCTTATCCGGGGCGTAGAACGTGCTGGTCACCCAGTTGCCGGTGCCGCCATCGAACCAGACCACTTCGTCGGCGGCGTGGCCCGCCATGAGGATCGAGGCGCGGTCCTTGAACGCGACGCCCACGACCTTGCTGCGGCCGTTCGTCGCCATCTTCAGTTCGTCGCCGACGGTCGTCACCTTGAGCGGACGGGGCGACTGCGGGCCGCTCTTGCCGCCCACCGTTTCGACCGTGTCGTCTTCGGTCACGTAGTGGGCTTTGCCCGCGACCCGATCCCACCAGTCGTTGCCGACGATGCCGTTGACCGCCGGAATAGAGCCGGTCATCAGGATCGAGTGGCCCGGACCGGTCGCGGTCGGAACGTGATGGTGGTGCGCGTCGGTATAGCGGACGCCGGTTTCGCCGAGCCAACGGAGGCCACCGAGCGTGCCGCCCTTCTTCGCGGGAAGGTACTGCGCGGAGAATCGGTCCACGTAGTCGGCGCGGAACTGGTCGATGGAGACGAGCAGCACCAGCTTGGGGGCCTTGGGCGACAAGAGAGCCGGCTGCGCAAGGGCGGCCAGAGCGAAGATTCCGGTCATCGAGTCGGCAGACTACCGACCGTTGTTTGTCGAATTGTTAAGAACCCTTAAACCGATCGTCTGGACCGAGAGACAAAAACAGAAGCGGCGCACCGCTTGGTGAGCCGCGGCTCGGCAGGTTGGGGGCGGGCGTCGTGGGGGAGGACTTCGCTGCTGGTGCCATGCCAAACCGTTCCTTCCGCCCCGCCGCGACTGGCTGGGGCGCCTTCCTGTCCATCGCGGCTGCTCAACGGGACCGGGCCACCGGCCGAAGGTCTTCGCCTCCGACGACAGCATTCGCCAACCTTTGAGTATGCCTCGTCCTCGGAAAATTGTCAGGCCTCGGGCGCGAAATTACGCCGAATCCCGGACCAGGCCCCGGAGCGTGGCGAGGTGGAGCCGGTCCAGCTCCACGCCGTCGCAGTCGCCC
>JASSZB010170188.1:0-18211 GCA_031763765.1 Psittacara erythrogenys
CGGGGCCTCCCGAAAGCGACGACCCTTCTCCCAATCGCCGTCCACCCCCGCCCGTTTGGGAGGGCGGGGGTGGACGGCGATTGGGAGAAGGCTCCAAAGATCGCTCACCGCGACGGTCGGAGAGCGGCAGGTCAGCTTCGACCTGTGCGTCTAGGCCGCGGAGTGCGGAGGCCGGGGGAATCCCCGGTGCCCGCTGGTCGGGGTGTTCGTCGCCCGACGGAGCGGCTCCTTTTGGAGACGCCGGAGTTGGTTCAGGTCTCGCTTGCGAGCTTCGAGTTCGAGGGTGAGGTCGCCCGTTTCCCGCGTCGAGACCGCTTGCGGGCCGGACCACTGCCGACGAAGTTCGCCTTCGAGCGCATCGATGTTCGCTTGGGTCTCTCGGATAGCTTCTTCGATGGCCGCTTCCCACTCCTGCTGCCCCAGTCCGGACGATCGCATCGTTCGGTAGGCCGCCTGCCGGGCCTTTTTCGACGTTCCGCGCGCCGCGGTGAGATCGAATTGGGCGATCTGGTTCCAAATCGGATCGGCGAGACCGTTCGACTTCGCGACGGTCTTCCGCGCCTTATGCTTCTTCTCAAGGTCGCTGAGAATCGCTTGCAGACGCATGCCTTTGACGCTATTGGACGGAAACTGGCCTTCCAGGGCCCTGCCGTTCTCGATCAGATGGGCCAGATCGATCTTCAAAGCGTCGAGATTGCCCGCGGCCCAAAAGAACTCGTCGAGCTTCGCCTCGTTCTCGGCATCCGTCCGACGCCGGAACTGGTTCTCGACCGCCTTCCTCCGCCGTCGCCGTTCGAATTCAGAAATCCGATCCCCGTAGCCCCTGGCGTCGAGGTAAGCGAACCCCTCTTCGAGTTCCTCCAGCGTCTGCGCCGCCTGGATTCCCTGGAAGATCTGCTCGAACTCGTCCTCCTTTTTCGCCGTTTCCTCGTTCTTGTTTTCGAGATCCTTCCGCGCCCGTTCGGCGGTCTCGACTTGGTAACGCTCGAGCGCCTCGGCGTGCTGGTTCAGTCCGGCCCGGAACGGCGCCGCCAACGCCGTCGCCGCGTACCGCGGCGCGAGCAACGCCATCAATCCCCCCACCGCCAACTGCGCCGTGCTCGGGGCTTTGAGTTCGGGCTCCACCGGCATTGGGGGGACTTTGTCGCTCGGGGCGGTTTGAAAGCCGTTCAAAACGGCTTGGGGCGTCGGGGCGATGCGAGGAAAGGCGTTATTGAAGCCCTGGCTCGCCGCGTTTACCCCTTCCGCGAAAACGTCCTTGAGTTCGTTCGCCCGGCGGCTGTTTGCGGTGGTCGTGATGAGATAGTTGAAGGCCGGATTGATCGCCGCCGTCTGTTGTCGGAATTGCTCGACCAAAGGGAAAGCGGGAGGATCCTGAAAATCTGGCGGAACGTTGAGGGAGGGGGTGATCGCGGAACAAAAGTTGGAGTTCAGCATGTCGGTCACGTGCCTCGGCAAGGCCCGCAAACCGTAGAACAAGCCGTAAAGAGCCGCTGAGTCCAAATCGGCGTACATCGTAACGCGGCCCCACGGAGGGACCGGCTACAACGCTCCGCGTTAGGACGAGCGGAGCATCGTCGTGCCGCCGCGCGACGTCTTTTCCCCGGAGGCTTCGTCTCAGGTTAGCCCGCAGGGCTGTAGCCGGTCCCTCCGTGGGGCCGCGGGAGCGTTCGCAAAAGCCCTACCGGATAGATCGGAAGGCGTAGTAGAATGGGGCAGAACCATGCTGGCCCCGGCCCTCGCGCTCCTTCTGATGCAGTCGTCGGACGAACTGCACCCCGCCTTCCGCCTCGGCACCCGCGAGGAGGCGATGAAGGCCTATGCCGAAGGAAAGAAGAACGCGAGTAAGCAAATCCAAAAATATATGCGGCCATGGTGTCGCGATCTAGGTAAAGTCGCATCTCCAGATGGGTGGTCGTTCACTACCTCGTACGCCCTGCTCTACACTCCCAAAGTATCTTATAAGATTCGAGGGTATAGCGACGCCTTAGACAAGGTTTCGGATCAAAGCTTCAGGGATGCAGTAGAGACCGAAGCTAAGCAGAAAAAAGAGGATCAGCGTATTCGGGTAGCGGTTTACCTTTATGCTTGGCCTGGTGTGTCCTGGAATAAGAAGCTAACTTACGACGCGAAGGAAAGTGACGTAAAAGACGTTAGCTTTTCCTTGCTAGTGAACGGTATGCCCGAGAGAAGACTAAATCTTGTAGGGATTCCCGAACTGAGGGCATCAAATTCAATTAAAGGAAACGTAACGAAAACAGACGTTGAGACGGAAATCTATAATGGATCTTTATTCTCGACTACGACCGTACTTGGATCTGACGGTAGCTCTTCTACAGTGATCGGTGTGGCAAACACGACATCAAGAGCGACCTACACCACCTTTGACGTCGAAGGTTTTCGTGCTTACAAGGCGAATTGGGAATTAGAGTTCCCTCTGTTCGACCAAGACGGAAACCCTAACATAGATCAGAAATCGAGAACTCTGGTACTCGAAGTCGTACGCCCTACAGGGAAGATGCGCACGACTTTCAATCTAAAAGATTATCTTAAGTAAGATTCGAGATCAATACCATAAGATATATACAATCGTCAAACATACCGAATCTCAGCGTTGCTTCTTAAAAGGTACTGACTGATCGGTTACGTTTGATCCACTGCTTCCAAACTTTATCTTCCCCAAATACGGCATCAGCGTTCCGAGTAGCCCCGTGAACTGCATCTGATTCGCCTGATCCTGCATGATCGCCTGGTTGATCTGGCCGCTGTACGTGCCGATCGAGTTCCCGTAGATGTTCGCCGCGCCGTTCACCGCGCCGCCGAGGGCGGACGACTGCGCGGCTTGGGTCGAGGCGCGGATCTGCGCCGCGAGCTGGTCGTAGTTCAGGGCCGAGCGTTCGGAACGGGCGCGCTGCCGAAGCGTCGGTTCCGAATCGCCGGGGCGGTAGCCCATGATGCGGGCGTTGGCCGCCATGTTCCGCGATTCGGTCCGCGCCTTGTAGTCGTGGTCGCGCCGCATCAGGTCGAGCTGCGCGTTCGGGTCGTACGCGCCCTGACGCGCTTGTTCGTAGTAGTTCTGCATAAGCAGTTCGGACAGGCCGTTGTTGCGGTCCATCAGGGCCGACTGCTTGCGCTGAAGGGCCCCGATGTTGGGGCCGCCGCCGAAAAGGTTGCTGAATAGGCTCATGGTTCTATCGTCCGGGTCCTTGCAAAGCGTCGAAAACGAGGTCGAGCGACGCCACTCCGGCTAGGCTCTCGGGAACGCGGAGCCGGATCCGGTGGGTCGCGCCGACGAGACGGGGCGAGAAGCGGGCCCAACGGCGGCCCGCAGGCGCGAGGGAAGCCTCGCCCGCGGGAAATCGGTCGGCGGATCCGGCCATCGTGACCGCCTGGAAGCCGTCCCGCTCGACCTCCGCCCGTACCAGTCGCCGCGCCGCTCCGGCGAGCCGCCCCGACTCCCAAAATCCTTCGGGCATCGTCAACCCGCCGTCGCGGTGGTGGCCCTCCACGTAGCGGGCGCACGAGGGGCACCACTCGACCGAGTCGAGGTGGCCCGACGAGCGGAGCCACACCAACCGCCGATCCGGCCCGAAGGCGAGGAACGCGACCGCGCGCGCCGGTTCGTCGACCGCCGGGCGGGGAAGCGTATACCGGGCGATCAGGGACATCGCCTCCACCTCCACCGTCGTCGGCTCGAACGTGACCGGCGTCACATAGGCTTCGTAGAGGAAAAACGTCGCGATCGCGTCTTGGGGATGCTCCGGCGGGAAATTGATCGGCGACACCGAAACCGTCGAACGCATCTGGATCGTCGCCGTCCCGACCCCGTCGACCACCGGAACGACGAACGTCCGCGTTCCCTCGGCGGCCCGTCCCGGCGGATTCTCGTCCGAGGTCGGCGCCTTGATCGTGCCCGAAGCCGTCGCGTCAAGGTCGGTGTCCACCGACGCGCTTCCCACAAAACCGGTCGGGGCGAACACCCCCATCCCTTCGTGATAGCCCAGAAACGCGCCGATCGCCGAGCCGGTGGCGCGTCCCCGCGCTCGGATGGCGACGGTGGCCGGAGGCGGAATGTCCGGACGGTTCCAAGTGGCGGTGACCACGTACGTGTGCGTCTGGTCGATCGTGAAGCGGTTGCGATACTCTTGGAATCCGGTCGGCGCGGAGACCGTCCAGTTCGCGGGATCGTTGCCCGCCGAGTCGTGCGGATCGGCGTCGTAGCCGACCCGGAGCGAGAGGCGTCCCGCGTTGACGTCGGCCAACGTGACCGAACCGGTCGGAAGGCCCAAATCGAGATCCGCGTACGAAGGGCCGAGGTACCCGCCCGTGCCGGACGCGAGGAGGGAAGGGCCGAGGTAAGCCTCCCAGTCCTTCAACCGAACCGGATGGCCCGGACCGCCGTTCGGCGTCGTGGCCCGGTGGCGAACCCGCATCGTCAGCCCGGCCAGCGTCGCCTCGGCGGGAAAGAAGGTCCACGGCGTGAAGGCGTTCCCCCGCAGCCACCGCGAGACGGACGACCCCTCGAACGGTTCGGCCTTCGCCGGATCGCCGCCAAGGAGGACTGCGTTCGGGTTCTGCCAGTCGCCCAGGGTTTGCCCCATCCGCGCCTCGCTCGCTCCGCTCAAGGGACCGAACGGGTCGGAGACCACGGTGATCGGTTCGCCCGTGCCGCCCTCGCCCGCCCCCAGTGCGAACTCCATCGGCTCCCAGTGCCGCTGACCGTCGAGCGGCGAAGGGGGACGCAACACCAGGGCGCGCCGCCCGAGGACCAGCCAGAGCGTGCCCGTCGCCTCGTCCACGTCCATCCGGGCGTCGGCGAGGCTCAAGCCGGGCGTCGTCTCCCGCGGCTCCTCGTAGAGTAACCGCCGCACGAAGCCCCGGATCGGCGCGCTGATCTCTACCGGCCGCGCCTGCGAGTCGGTGGCGTAGACGAGGCCCGCCGCCGCGAACCAGACGTTCTCGCCCGAGCGGTCCAGCCAGGCGACGCCGGGGTTGCCCGCCTCGTCCCGGTAGCGCGCGTGGGCCAGGTAGCCCACCCCGCCCATCGAGCCCGGAATCTTGCGGAACGGCGTCATCTGCGAGGGGTAGTTGCCCGTCTGGCCGTAGACGCCCTCGCGGCCCACGACCAAAAGCGCGTCGCCCGCCTGGACGCCGCCCAGCGGCTCGTCGGCGAAGTCGTCGGCCAAGGTGAACGCGGCCCCCCGTTCTAGCCGTTCGTCGTCTTCGTCGGGCCGCTCCATCCGCTCGGGATCGCCGATGTAGGAGTGCTGCACATTCGACTTGCCGCCCTGCCGGAGCCACGCAACCCAGCCCTTGAACGGTACGCCCGCCACGAAGCCCGTCGAATCGAACACCGGCGGCAGTTCCGGCGGCTCGTAGGGATCGCCGACCGCTTCGGGCAGGGCGGTCAGTTCGTGAAGCTCGTACGGATCCTCGAAGGTCTGGCCCGTCGTGTTGGGAAGGGTCGCCAGGATGCGCCACTTCTCGTCTTCGTCCAGCCGCAGAAACTGCATCGCGAAGGCGGTTCCCTCCGGATCGTCGGCGTACCCGCCGCTCACGTAAGGCGTGGCCGAAAGGGTTGCCCGGTCGCCGAGCGGACAAGAAGGCCCCACCCGCACCGTGCCGAATCGCGACGCGTCCAGCCGTACCTTTTGGATGCCGGTCGACGTGTCGGCGGCGAGGTTGCGGTAACGGACCCCGTACACGATCTCGCCCGTTCGGTAGGGAACGTCCCACACCCGAGCGCTGGCCGAATGTGCCCCCAGGTACGTTCCGCCGAAGATCAAGGGGTGCAGGGTGTAGCCTAGCTTGTCCTCGCCGATCCGTACCGGCTTGGCCCGGATCTCGTGCTGGACCGCCTCGACCGCGCCGTACGCGCCGCCCTTCAGCCGCACCACCGTCACGATCGACTTGCGGTCCTCGGCGATAAACTCCTTCTGGTCGGCGGGCACGACGTCCACCCCGCCGACGCGCAACGTCACCTTCGAGCCGGTGGCGAAATAGTCGACCAACGGCCCCGCGACCGCCCGGAACGCGATCACGTCGGCCCCCGAAAGGTCGATCGGATTGGCGGGCGTCATTCGGATCGAACGGCGCCCGACGACGCCTTCGTTGTCCGCCGTGCCGTGCATCTGGATCGCCCCGTCCACGAACTTCCAGGAGATGTCCTTGATCAGTTGGTTGCCGCTGGGGCTACTCGGCGCGTCGTTCCCCGGATCGCCCGCCGCGACGAACACCCAGGGCCGCGTTTGCGGCTCGTTCGCCAGGAACGCCTGGATTTCGGGGTCGTCCGCCGGCTCCGTGTAGTCCGACTTCTGCAGGGCGGTCCAACTCGCCTCGTCGCCCACCTCGTGCCGGTAGAGCGAGGGCGTGCCGCCCGGATTTACCCAGTACGACGTGCCTCCGAATGAGAAACCGCGCCACAGCCCGCCGTTGAGGCTGAGCGGCGTTCCCCTCTGGGTGATCTCGGTCCGGCTCCATGTGACGGGATCGACCGCGTAAGGCTTCGTGACCCCGCCGCGCGTCTCGACCGTCACCCACTCGCTTCGGTGCGTCGCCGCGTCGTAGCCGCTCAGCCGGTTCAGGCCGTGGACCGCGCTCGTGCCGTCCGCCCGCGCCGCGAGGTTCCGGTAGCCGTAGCGGGGCCGGACCCAACCGTCGCCCAGACGCACGTTGAGCAGGTCGCCCGCGAAGCCCAGCGGCGCGTTGCCGCCCGCCGCCGCGAAGAGGCCGCGGAACGGCCCCAGCCGAAGCCCCGTCGTCACAGCCGCATCTCCTCGACCGCGCTCGGAAAGACCCGCGTCGGGTTGCCGTTCTGGGCGTTCAGCCCCTCCCGGCCCACCTCGACCGCGGTCGCCAACGCCTCCTCGCGCATCGCGGCCAGGCGACTCATCTGCCCGCCGTTCTGGGAAAGATCCTTGCAGGCGCGGTAGACCGCGTAGCCGACGACGCCCGGATGAAGCCGTTCGGGAAGCTCGGGGATCGCGTCGGGATGCGCGAGCGAGAACGGCGTCGGGCCGACCCGCCCCTCGACGGTCGCGGTTCCGCCGCTCAGGGGCGCCGGATGCAGGATGAGTCGGTCGCCCCGGAACGCCGCCCGCCGCACCTCGTCCGGCGCGTCGGTCGCCCAGGTCGGGTAGCGGCGGGTGAGCTCGTCGATGCTCCAGAGCCCGAACTCGCCCGCGGGATCGGTCAGCCGCCGCCCCGCGACGACCACCGAATAGGGCTGGATCATCCGCCGGGAAAACGCCGGCGAGTGGAGCGGATACGTGCCGACGCCCGGCGAGAGGGTCAGGGTCACCGCGTCGGCGGTGCCGAACGCGACGTGCGAAAGCTCGACCGCCGCCTCGTTGAGAAAGCCGATCGCGTCCTCGTCCCACGCGGCCCGCTCTTCTTCGGTCCCACCCTCCGGGTAGGGGCCGAAGAGCGGATCGAGGTCGTAAGCGACGGATTGTCGAAACCGACGAAGCATCTGGGCGACGGTCATAGGGCTAACCCCCAAGAACAGCCCGCCCCCTCGCCCCTTATCCGCGGGGTGGGTGAGGTCCTAACGCACCTTCGGAAAGTTCTCGACCGCCCCGCGAAGGGCCGGGAAGAGATTCGGATAGCGGAAGCCCGCTCCCGGTCCGCGCGTGATCTCGACTAATTCGCTGCTCACAACGTACGTCCCGGCCCCGAACTCGATCTTCAGCTTTCTTTGGACCGCCGGATAGAAGGTCGCCCCGAAGATCGGGGCCCCCGGCTTTCCCTGCACGAGGGCCTGGGCGGCCTCGATGTTCGTGCGGGCGGCGGGAAACGGGGCGCGGGCCTCTTGGTAGACCGTCGCGGGAGACTCCGCGAACGTCGCTCCCACGAAGTTGTTCCGTTCGATCGCGGCGAAGAAGATCGTGGGCTCCGATTGAAGCCAGTCGCGGATAACGTACGGTTCCTCGCTCTGCTCGGGGGCTTCCATCAGGCGTCGCGCCGCCGTCCAAAAAGGTGAGCCAGGCGGGATCGGCGTGCGTCCTTTAAAGGCCGCTTCCCGCGTCGAGGGCGGCAGGTTGCGCCACCCTTCGGCCAGACGCAAGAATTCGTCCGGCAACCTTCTTCCATCTCGGTCGATCGGAAGCGAGGCGACGACGTCCTGTGCGAGGGGCGGCGCGACGGGAAAGGCGAGGGGAAGGCGGCCGTGCGTCTCCAAAGCGGCGATCCGCTTCCGGATCTCTTGCCGATCCGCTCGCCGTTCGAGCGCCATCGGGAGTTCGCGGGGCCGCACCAGAAGCGTGCCGCCCTCGAGGCGCGTTTCGACGCCCTGCTCGGCCAAGTCACGAAGCCACGCTTCGACGTTCGCGCCCGACCGGACAGCGTTTTGGGCGGCGGCGTAAAGACTGTCCGGCAGGTGGGCGACGAGGTCGGTCCCCAGCGAACCAGCGATCGAACTCAGGGCCGGACCGGCGGCGAAGGCGAGCGGCTCTTGGCTTTCGGGATGGCGAAGACGCGCTGCCACCCGCTCAGTCAGTGCCGGATCGATTGGTTCGGGAACAGAACGAGTAGCCCAGGCCCGGACGTCGTCGGGAACGGTAACGGGACGCCGGGCGACGTCGGCCGGTGGTTTCACCATGCTGGGAAGCGTAGGCTCAAGCCGGGCCGACGAACGGACGAGCGCGGACCCCTCGGTTCCGTAAGTGGTAAGAGAGACGCCGAGCTTGGCGGCGTCGAGTCCCCGCCGGACCACCAGAAGCGTGGTCAGCGGGCCTTGCACCGCTTCGATCGCTTCGTTGAAATTCATGACTTCGGGGGCGCGGCGCTGGATTTCCTCGATCCGGCGACGCTCCGCCAACCGGATGCCGTTTTCGATGGCTTCGGCCCTCGCTAAACGCCGTTGCAACCGGTTGGGCTTGCCCGACCAGACGACGCGCTCCCCCAACCCGATCCGGGCCAGCGTGGCGTCATCGACGGTAGCGAGCGCTTCAGCGATCGGCCCTTTCAACTTTCGGCGCTCGTCGGCGATCCACTTTTCCCGCCGCTTCGCTTCCGCTTCCCGCAACTCCCGTAGTCGGCGCGGCCCCAAGGTCAGGCGGCGACCGCCGCCCTCGGTCTCTTCCCAAACCCCACCCGTTACGTCGGCGACGAGGTCGAGCAGCCGAGTCCGATCCATGTTCTGCACCCGAATCAGTAGCACCTGTTGCCCTGCCGTGCGGTCTGCCATTAACCGCTGTCCCATCGCCGCCCCGAGCTTCGGCAGGAGCCGGGCGAGGGTGTCCGTTGGCGCGGCAAAGGTCACCGCGTTGGGGAAGAGGAAGAGCGGAAAAAGCAAGACGCCAGCTTACGCCATCTCGCACGAGACCGGAAGCTAAGGCGCGGGCCAGGGGGCGTCCAACGCCGCCCGAAGGGCCGGGAAGAGATTCGGATAACGGTAGCTGCGGTCCCCGTCGCGGAGCGTCTCCCGCGTCCCCAGCACCATCGTCCCCGACCCGACCCGAACGACATACCGAAGCCACTGATGGGTGGCGGGCCAAAGAGTAGCGGGCCGGAGATCGCCTTCCCGACCGGGATGGGAGAAGGCGAACTTCAGTAGGTTCAGGTCGGAAAAAGCCCGAGGGATCGATTTGCCCGGCATCCGGTACACGAGCGCGGGCGCGTCTCAAGTTTTGCCTGGACGAAACCTCCTCGCCGGACCATCTCAGAGAACACCGTCGGCTCGTTTACGATCGAGCCTCCTGCGGCGGTTTCGAGATCGAGTTCGGGCCGCTCCAATCGTTCCCGAATCGGCCCCCAAAAGCGAACCCGGCGGGGACCGAGACTCCGCTCTGCAGCGCGGCCCCGCGTCGGTCCGGGCTCAAGTTGAGCCAAGCCTGCATCGCTCGCCGTTCGCCTTCCGGATTCTCCTCGATCATGGGCCATCCTAGGAAAGACTTGACGTAGGCCGTGGCAAAGTTTCCCATCGGGGGAAAGGCGAGGGGAACGTCGCCGTGGATTTCGACGGCGGCAAGACGTCGACGAATCTCGCTCCGATCAGCCCGCCGCTCCGCGGCAAAGGCTCGCTCGACGGGACGCCCGACGAGCGTTCCGCGATCGATCCGAAACTCCATTCCGCCCCGGGCGAACCCGTCGTTGAGCCAGTTCTCCAACTCGCTCGTCGCGCCCGGTCCCCAAAGGTTCGCGGTGTCCGGCAGGTTGGCGACGAGGTCGGTGCCCAAAGCGTCGGCGCACGCACCCAGCCAGGGACCGCACGTGAAGCCGAGCGGTTCGAACCGCTCAGGGTGGAGCCGTCTCGCCATAGACGCTTGTGCCAGCGCAGGTTCGGCATCCTCTTGGAGCGAGGCGTGCCAACGCCGAACCTCTTCCGGAAAGGCAACCGGTTTGTGCTTTAGGCTTGGAGAAAGGGGCAACGTTCGCAAAGGCGTTTCAAGCCGGAACATCCTCTTCCGAGCCTGGTGGCCGTCGGGGCCGAACGCACCCAACCAGATACCGACGTTGGAACTGTCGAGACCCCGCTTTGCGCAGAAAAGAGTGGGCGAAACGGATCTCGACGGAATGTCCTCAAGATGGGCGAACAGTTCATCCGGACTCCGTTGAAGCTCCGTAATCAGCGCCTCTCCCCAAAGGTCGCCGGAAGGCAAGCGACGTTGCAAAGAATTAGGCTGGCTCGACCAGACGATCCGCTCGCCCGGCGCGAGCCGCGCCAAGGCCGCATCGTCCACCATGCTGAGCGCCCCGCCAAGGGCACCCTTCACCTCTTTTCGAGCCTCCGCGATCCAGGTTTCGCGCCCCTTGGCGTCCGTCTCGCGAAGCTCCCGTAGTCGGCGCGGCCCCAAGGTCAGGCGACGACCGCCGCCCTCCGCCTCTTCCCAAACGCCCCCGATCACGTCGGCCACCAGATCGAGAAGCCGGGTTCGATCCATGTTCCGCACTCGGACCAGCAACACCTGCTGTCCCGCGGTGCGGTCTGCCGTTAACCGCTGTCCCATTGCCGCTCCGAGCTTCGGCAGGAGCCGGGCAAGGGTATCCGTCGGCGCCGCGAACGTCACCGCCGAAGAGAGGGTGAGGAAAGGGATCAGCAAGGCGCTAGCTTACGCGGTCCGCTACTCCGACGGGCGGCAAACCAGGAGGACTTCTTTCTCCCGCAGGATTCGGCAACCCTCGCCGTACAACTCTTCCGCGTCGCCCATCAGGGAAGTCGGGAAGACGAACATATGCTGGCCGCATTCCGGCTCGGCGTTCTGCAACGCGACCATCGAGGCGACGATGCGTTCTTCCAGCCTCCCCACGCTTCCATTTTGAAGCCTCTTGGCTCGCTAACGGAAAATCAGGCGCAAAGTCCGCAAAAAGACCGAAAGGGGCGGTCGTCCACTATCCCGGAAGCTCGCCCGCGAGTTCGACGATCGTCCATTGCGGCGGCCTCATCACCCCGCTCGCCGCCATCGTCTCGCGGACCGTCGCGTCCGTTCGAAACCTCTCCAGAGCGGCGGCGCTCGACCACCGGAAAACCAGAGTCAGGGCGTTCGGATCGTCCAAAGACCGGTAAACCCGCACGCCCTGGCTTCCGTGGGCCTGCCGCACCGCCAACCCACGCGTGGAGAACACGTCCCAAAACGCGCCGAAGTCGGCCACGCGGACGGTGGCAATCGCCTCGATTTCTTTCATCGGAAGGAGAAGCTACCGTCCCTTTTGAGGTCCCGGGACGTAAGCCCCGGGACCTTCCCCCCCCCCGCCTTACCGGGCGAGGATCTTCTGCGCGACGTCCGTCATCGCCTCGTCGGCGGCCTTGGCTTCCGAGAGCATGGTCTCGACCAACGACGACGTCTCGCCTTCGCCGAGCTTCGCCGCGTAGGTCTTCAGCGTGCCCAGGCCCGCCATGTAGTAGTGCATCACAAGCTGACCGGAAGCGATGATGCCGAGGTCGCGCACCTCGGGCGTTCCGGCTTCCGCCCGGATCTTTTTCGACACTTCGTAGTGCGCCTGGATGATCGGGTTGTCGATCGTACCGTCTTCCGCACCCATCTCCTGAAGCGCGCGGGAGAACCGCTCCTGCCAGCCCTTCGCCTGCTCCGACCATTTGCGCAACAGTTCTTTCAACTCCGGGTCGGTCGCGTCGTTGGAAATCTCCGCCGCGGCGTCGTCGCCCAACTCGGTGGCCGCCTTCTGGGCCTGAAGGCCCTGCTTGATCAGCTCTCTTAGATCGTTTTCGCTCATGTGCTCGTCCCTTGCAGGCAACCCTCGCAAGGGAGACCCGGGGCTAGGAGCCCGTCCGCCTCCATTCGGTTCCGGGATTAGCGCCCGTTATCGGATTCGAGCCCTCGGCAGGCAATCAGACTTCGTTTTAAGGCGGCGGAGGCGCGACGTTCTGTTTGGACGAGGTTCGACACTTCCACTGGTGAAGAGTCCAAAGCGTTACCCCGTAACCCAGAAGGCACGTCTGAATAGACACGAGGACGGCGAAGAAGACGGTTTTGGGTCCCGGAGTTTTCCAGGCGTCGTGAAGCGTGACCGGGACCAGGATCAAGCCCAAGAAGAAGCCTGCGATGTAACGCCACATCGGCAGGGATCGGTCCTTCTCAGGCTTTGGGGCCATAACCGATGATGGCCTAATCCCTAGGCGACGTTCAAGGCCACTTCGACGTTGCCGCGTGTGGCGTTCGAGTAGGGGCAGATCCGGTGGGCCGCTTCCATCAGCTCTTGCGCCGGACCCACTTCCAGGGTGGGGAAGCGTCCCGTCAATTCGACCGCTAGGCCATACGCTTCGGCGTCCAGCTTGCCGATGGAGACCTGGGCCGCGATCGTGTAGTCGCCCAGATCGAGTTGGCGCTGGCGCCCGACCAGGCCAACCGCGCTGCTGAAACAGGCGGCGTAGCCCGCCGCGAAAAGCTGCTCGGGATTCGTGCCCTCGCCGCCCGGACCGCCCATCGCCTTTGGGCTAGAGAGCGCGAGGTCGAGCTTCGGCTCGTCCGCGGTGACGCGGCCCTCGCGACCGGCGGTAGAAGTGGCAGAGGCGGTGTAAAAAACCTTCATGGAAATCCGAAGGGCCGCAAAAAAGCCCTTCACGAAGGAGGGGCCAACCCTGCCCGGAGTTCCAAACTCCGCCGAAGTGACGTGATTTTCGCGGCGGTTACGCCTCGCCCGCCGTCGCCGCTCCTGCACTCAGGGCGACCCCGGCGAGTAGCCCCGCCACGATCAGCAGGGTGAGCGAAAGCCCGACGGCGTGGGCGACGAAGCCGATCACCGCCGGACCCGCCAGGATTCCGGCGTACCCCAACGTGGTCACCGCCGCGATCGCCAGGTTGCTCGGCATCGCGCGTTGCCGACCCGCCGCCGAGAACAGCACCGGCACCACGTTCGACGCGCCCGCCCCGACCAGGGCGAAGCCGACCACGGAAGCGATCCATGACGGGACCAGCGCCGCCAAGGCGAAGCCCGTCGCCGCGCAAAGGCCGCCGAACTGAAGGACCCGCTTCGGTCCCAAGGTCCGCACGATCGTGTCGCCGGTGAGCCGCCCCAGGGTCATCATCGCCGCGAAGGCGACGTAGCCCACGCCGGACTGGCCCTTCGCCATCCCGCGCACCTCGTGGAGCAACACCCCGCTCCAGTCGAGCACCGAGCCCTCCGCGAGGAACAGGGCGAAGCAGAGCGCCCCAAGCAGCAAGACCCGCCCTCGGGGCAGGGCGAACGGCGGGGCCTCCTCCTCGCTGCCGTACGGCAACAGGCCCTTGGCGAACGCCGCCAGCAGAACCGCCCCGAGGGCAACGACCACGAGCGCCGCCGCCAGGGGCGAGAGATCCAGGGCCAGCAATCCCGTGAGTCCGCCCGCTCCCACGATGCCGCCTAGGCTAAAAAGACCGTGGAAGCCGGACATCATGGTCCGCCCGCTCGCCTTCTCCACGATCACCGCCTGGACGTTCATCACCACGTCCACCGAACCGACGCCCGCCCCGAAAACGAACAGGGCCGCCGCCAAGATCGCCGACTTCGGCGCGGTCGCCATGAACGGCAGGGCCAGCCCCGCCAAAGCCGCCGCGAAGAGGATTGTCCTGCGACAGCCGAACCGTCCCGCGAGGCTTCCCGAGAACGGCATCGCCACCACCGAACCGAGCCCTAGACAGAGAAGCAACCGCCCCAACTGCCCGTCGTCGAGCCCGATCCGAGCCTTGGCGAGGGGCACCAAGGGCGCCCACGCCGCCATCGTCATCCCCGCTACGAAGAAGGTGACCCGCGTCGCGATCTGCTCCCGCGTTCCCGGACGTGAGACGGCGACGGCGGCAGACGGCATGTCCCTTCAGTATGGCGGGGGATGCGAGGCGTTAGGCCGTTTAGGCGTTAGGCTTTGAGCGTTAAGAGGATAACCTTCTCTTCTCATCCTTAAAGCTCAACGCTTAGAGCTTAACGCCTACCCCCCCTTCGCGTTCGACCTTCACCGGCCAGACCCTTCCGTCTTCCAGAGTCGACTCGACCAGGACCTCTTTCCGCCGGAGCTGGACGATCCAGAGGAGGCGTTCGGCCGCCTTGGGACCCTGGAGACCCTTTTCGATCTGCGACCATTCCACGCCTTGCAACCGGAGCAAAGCGGCTTTTCCTTCGCCTTCGCTGTGGTAGAGGATCACCTTCCCGTCGACGGATTCCAGAGGAAGGTCGAGGCGCCAAGCGAGGAGGTTCGCGGCCTGGGCGCGCCAGTCGAGCTTTTCGAAGCGCAGCTCGCCTCCGTCCAGGTCGAACAAAACGCGCTTAGCGTTGAGCTGTTGCAGCCGCAAGGCCAGCGGAGAGTTCGCCGGGCGAGCATGGCCCGCGACTCCGATCGTCCGGAGGCCTCCGATCTCCACCCCCCAGGCCAGGGAGGCCCCGGAAGGGAAGGCGACGCGATCGGGCTTGGGCTCGACCGGGCCGAGGAACGAGGAGACCTCCGACAAGGAAGGCACGACGAGCGCGCTCTTGCCATCGATCTTGATCCGGATCCTCGGGGTCCCGTCCTCGCCCTTCTGGAGCGGCACGACGACCGTGCCGTCTTTCCCGGCTACCCAATCCCGGGCCTCTTTGCGGCCCGTCAGCGGCCAAAGGCGGACTTTCCAGTCTTCGAAGTCGAGTCCGACCAGGCGCCTCTTCAGGAAGCTGCGTCCGAGCAGGACCTTGGCGGGCTCATCGCCGTCCGCCCGCACCGGCGTGACTGTGGTCCCCCCGCCGAGGGGGACCGTCTCGCCGTCGACCGAGAGGAAGCGCGGCCGCTCCTCCTCGCCGACGGGCTTGTAGGCGAACGAGGATTCGTGGCTCGCCGAAAGGATCGCCACCACCTCGCCTTGGTCGGAAGTCAGCCGGACGGCGGCCAACTCCGCGCTGACGAGATCGAGAACGAGAAGACCCAATGCGGCGATCATGCGAAGTTCTGCCCTAGGGTCGGTACGAAGGCGTCGAGCGAGGATACAGACTCTTGTGAAACAAGGCAGAGGACTTCAGGATTGATCTTCATGGAATAAGCGGTGGCATCACCCAGGCCTGACTTGGCTGATGGCAACCCGGTCCAAGGATAGACAAAAATTTAGAAATTGCCAAGGATTTTTCCAGAGTCTTCGGGGCTTTCTGGAAAGTGACTGCCTGATCCCCGTACCCCCCTTAACGCTTAACGCTTAACGCTTAACGCTTAACGCTTAACGCTCAACCCTCAGATCGCCTTCTCTAACGTGGCGAAGCTCGACTCCAGGTACACCGCCAAGGGCTGACGGCCCTCGTCCCGACGCCACGCCTCTTTGGCGACCCGGGTCGCCGCGACCGCCACCACCGCGACCATGTGGAGCGCGTCCCGCCGCTCCGGTTCGGGGTACGCCTCCGACAACGCTTCGAAGACGTAACCCTCCATCTCCATCGGGATCGCCTGCATCCGCGTGCGGAGAAAGTCGGTCGATTCCAGCAGGTTGTACACCGCGAGGGAGCGGTCGGAATCGCGCGCGGAGAAAAGCTGGAGCAAGCTGCGCCGAACTGCCTCGAACGGGGAGAGTTCGCGGGGTTGGGCGAGCAGGACGGGGCGGAACGACGGTCCGAAGCCGTTGTCGACGAACGACATTAGGATCGCTTCCTTGGACTTGAAGTAGTGGAAGAAGGTCCGTCGACCGATCCCCGCCGCCGCGGCGATCTCGTCGAGCGTCGTGGCCTCGTAGCCTTGGGCGAGGAAAAGGTCGATCGCCGTCTCCGCAATCCGCGCCTGCGTCTCGCGCTTCTTCCGGGCTCTCAGGCCTTCGTCTTTCTCGGGGACCATCGCCGACCGTTTCCGGGCCGGTCCTCTGAACCTTCGCCCCTTGCCAGTCTACTCGTTCGTCGCAAAAACCCGAAACGATTCACGCACTCGGTGCATAAATATTAGTATCTGCACCGAGTGCGGATTTTGGAGAAAAGAGAGCAATGCGCGTTTTTATGACCGGAGCCACCGGCTTCATCGGTTCCGCCGTCGTTCGGGAACTCCTCGCCGCCGGGCACCAGCCGGTGGGGCTCGCCCGGTCAGATGAGGCGGCCCGAGCCCTTGCCGACGCCGGAGTCGAGGCCCACCGGGGCGACGTGGAGGATCTGGAGAGTCTGCGGTCCGGGGCGGTGGCCGCCGACGGGGTGATCCACGCCGGATTCATCCACGACTTCTCTCGGTTCGCGGAGGCTTGCGAGATCGACCGGCGGGCGGTGGAAGCCCTCGGCGAAGCCTTGATCGGTACGGACAAGCCGCTGGTCGTCACCTCCGGCACCGCGGTCGCCGTCACCCCGGGCCGGGCCGCGACCGAAGACGACCCGGCGAATTCCCCGGTGCCCCGCGTCGCCACCGAGGAGGCAGTCGACGCGATCGCCGCCCAAGGGGTGAACGTGTCCGTGGTGCGGTTGCCGCAGGTCCACGACCCGTACAAGCAGGGCCTGGTCACCCCGCTCGTCGCGGTCGCCCGGGAGAAGGGCGTCTCGGCGTACGTGGGCGACGGCGCGAACCGCTGGGCCGCCGCCGCCCGGCAAGACGCCGCCCGCCTCTACCGGATGGTCTTGGAAAACGGGACCCCCGGCGCCCGCTACAACGCGGTGGGCGAGGAGGGCGTCCGCTTCCGCGACGTCGCGGAGACCGTCGGGCGGGTTCTGGGCATCCCCGTCGTCTCGCTTTCGCCGGAAGAGGCCGAGGGCCACTTCGGCTGGATGGCGATGCTCGCGTCGCTCGACATGCCCGCGTCGAGCGCCCTCACCCAAGCGCGTCTCGGCTGGCGCCCCGCCGGCCCAACCCTCCTCGCCGACCTCGAAAAAGGACTGTTCTAGGCGGGGCCGTCCCGTCGAGGAGTTCTCGATAGACCGAAGCTCCTCGTTGCCAAAGATCACGCGATCTTCCGTGCTCCAGAACGGTTTTCACGCTTATTTGGTCTCCCTGCGAAAAAATACGCACCAGATGACCGAAGGTGTGTAAAAATACGCGATATGCGAAGCCGCGAGGGACTCCTCACCCGAAGGGAGCAGCAAATCATGGACGTGGTGTACGCCCGCGGGCTGGTCGCCGCTAGCGAGATCGAGGGCGCGCTCCCCGACCGCCCGACCAACTCCACCGTCCGCACCCTGCTACGGGTGCTGGAGGAGAAAGGCTGGCTGCTGAGGTTCGAGGAGAGCGGGCGCTACCTCTACTCGCCCGCCCGCCCTAAGGAGGCGGAGGGGCGCTCGGCCCTCCGCCGCGCGATGGACACCTTCTTCGCGGGTTCGGTGAAGGACGCGGTGGCGAGTTTGTTGGACGAGCGCGAGCGGCTCTCCCCTGAAGAGGCGGAGGCCCTGCGGAAGATGATCGAGGAGCGGTCGCGATGATCCTGCTCGCCCTGCTTCGCGCCGCCGCGGTGACCCTCGCCGCCGCCCCGGTCCTCTGGGCCCTGCGGCGCGCTCCGGCCCGCGTAATGGTCGGTTTCGGATCTCCGTCATCGACAGCCACGGCCCGATGTTCCGCTGTGATCGGTGGCTTCATTGCAGACGCTCGCCGGCCGACGGCTCGAGCCGATGCTGTGGGGTTGGCCACGAACGGTGCCTGGCACGCGGCCGGGCTCGACCGTGAAGACACAGGTGACAAACGTCCGCAATCTGAGCAGCCCGTTCTGGCGATCGGCGCTGTCGAAGCCTGGGCAGCGGTGCCTCGTGCCCGTCACCGCGTTCAGCGAGTACGGGCCGGGGCCGAAGGGCGCGAAGCCGCTCTACTGGTTCGACGTGCCCTCGCGCCCGATCTTCAGCCTGGCCGGCCTGTGGCGCGAGGCGGAGG
>JASSZB010177434.1:0-18088 GCA_031763765.1 Psittacara erythrogenys
GAGCAGAATAAGTGATTAGTTTAAGCAAAACTTTTGATTTCGGCTCAAAAACTTTAGGTTAAAGTCCTTAATTACTTTATGCACTACCTGCCAGCTATCTTTGCGGTTATATTTTTATTAAGCTTAGCGGGTTTAACTTTCTATCGAACCCACTTACTCTCAGCTCTTCTTTGTTTAGAGGGAATAATGCTTACATTATTTACTTCTTTTTCCTTATGGGTTTTAAAATTTAATGCTGTTGTTTTTTCTATATCTCCAATAATTCTAATCACATTTTCGGCTTGTGAAGCAAGCCTGGGATTATCCTTATTAGTTGCTACTATACGTTCCCACGGAACAGAAAACTTACAAAACATAAATATTCTACAATGCTAATAGTTCTAATTCCAACCGTGTTTTTATTCATTATTATTTGAACTGTACCTCTTCCATTTTTATGGCCGACCGCTCTTACCTATAGTTTCCTTGTAGCCATAATTAGCATTACTTTCTTGGGGAACTACTTTATTTGCGCTTATCAATATTTTGATCTTGGCTTCTTTATAGACTTTTATACTATCCCTCTTTTAATTTTGACTTGCTGACTTCTGCCCTTACTTATCTTCGCTAGTTCAAAGAGTCTCACGTATAAACCCCCTCTACAGCAACGAGCTCATCTCGCCCTTTTAATTTCTTTACAAATATTTCTGATTTTATCCTTTAATACATCTGATTTAATATTATTCTTTATTGTATTTGAAGCAGTCTTAATCCCTACACTAACTATTGTTGTTTGTTGAGGCTATCAAAAAAACCGCTTAACTGCTGGAATTTATTTCTTATTTTTCACCTTATTAGGATCTTTACCCTTTTTAATTGCTTTACTAAGTATTTATAATAACTTCGGAACACTAGAGCTCTTCATATTAGACAACCTATGTGATTATTTTGACCGAGCTTGAGGCACCCTCACTGGTTCAATATATATAAACCCTCACTGATATCCCCATGATCCTAATTTACATGAATCCATATATAAACCTAGCTGCTCATCAAAATTTTTCTGAACGATGCTCATACTAGCTTTTTTTCTCAAAATTCCTATCTATGGAGGACACTTATGATTACCTAAAGCCCACACAGAAGCACCTATCGCTGGGTCTATGGTCCTAGCTGCAGTGTTGTTAAAACTGGGTGGTTACGGAATAATCCGAGTGTCCTCAATGATCGAGCCTTTAACAAAAGAAATTTGCTACCCATTCATTATTTTAGCACTATGAGGCGTAATTATAACAAGCTTAATTTGCCTTCGGCAAACAGATTTAAAATCTTTAATTGCTTATTCATCAGTAGGACATATGGGCCTAGTTACAGCAGGAATTTTAACTCAAACCCCCTGAGGATTCTCGGGTGCTATAACCCTTATAATTGCGCATGGTTTAACTTCATCCGCCCTTTTTTGCCTTGCCAATACTAGCTACGAACGAACTCACACTCGAACTATAATACTAATTCGAGGCCTACAAGTTTTATTTCCTCTAATAACAGCTTGATGGTTTATTATAGCATTAGCAAACTTAGCTTTGCCTCCCCTTCCTAACTTTATAGGTGAGCTTATAATTCTTGTTTCCACCTTCAATTGATCGTCTTATTCCCTAGTTTTAACGGGGTTAGGAACTTTAATTACAGCATCCTACTCTTTATACATGTTTATGATAACGCAACGAGGGCCTTTACCTAATCATATTATAACATTAAACCCTACACACTCACGAGAGCATCTTCTAATTACGCTCCACCTACTCCCGCTACTAATTCTTATTCTTAAACCATCACTTCTTGCGGGACTAAGGCTTACGCAGATTTAATTTAATAAAAATATTAAATTGTGGTTTTAAAAATAAAGGTTAAACCCCTTTCTTCTGCTGAAAGAGATGTGCTATAATGATGTTTGCTAAACTTCACCCTTTGGTTAGAATCCGAAGCTTTTTCGTTTTTATAGGATAGAAGATTATCCGTTGGCCTTAGGAGTTAAAAATTTAGGTGCAAATCCTAATAAAAATAATGAATCACTCCCTCATGCTTATAAACACTTTTAAAGTATACATTTTTATAAGTACCTGTTATGTCCTTATTCTCTTATCATTACTTTATCCTTTGTTCTTGAGTTTAACTTCCCACTCAGACCGCCAAACTTTCTTGGCTTATAAAATCAAAAACGCAGTAAAGTTATCTTTTTTTATAAGCTTAACCCCCCTCAGCTTTTTTTTTAATGAAGGTACAGAAGCTGTAATAACTCTATGGGCTTGAACCAGTTTATCTAGCTTTAATCTCTCTATTAGTTTTAACTTAGATTTTTACTCCTTAATATTTTCTTCAGTCGCTTTTTATGTAACCTGAGCTATCTTAGACTTTGCATTATGATACATACACTCAGACCCATATTTAAACCGATTTTTTAAATACCTGTTAATATTTTTAATAACCATAATTATTTTGGTGACTGCAAATAATTTATTGCAACTATTTATTGGCTGAGAAGGTGTAGGCATCATGTCTTTTCTTCTAATTAGCTGATGATGAGGTCGGACAGATGCTAATACTGCTGCTTTGCAAGCAGTTATTTATAATCGTATCGGAGATATTGGATTCTTTTTAGCCTTAGCTTGAATGGCAACCAACCTAAATTCTTGAGAAATAACAACCCTATTTTCATTATCTAAGAACGTAGACTTAACTTTTCCCCTATGCGGCCTTATTCTCGCCGCAGCTGGAAAATCTGCACAATTTGGCCTACACCCTTGGCTCCCCTCCGCTATAGAGGGCCCTACCCCAGTATCTGCCCTATTACACTCAAGCACAATAGTCGTAGCCGGAATCTTTCTTCTCATTCGCATGAGCCCTATACTTGAAAATAACCCCACTATACTAACTCTCTGCTTATGTGTGGGAGCAGTTACAACATTTTTCACAGCAACCTGTGCATTAACTCAAAATGATTTAAAAAAAATCATTGCTTTTTCCACATCAAGCCAACTAGGCCTAATAATAGTAACAATTGGACTTAATAAGCCCGATTTAGCTTTTTTACACATCTGCACTCACGCATTTTTTAAAGCAATGCTCTTTCTTTGCTCAGGATCTTTAATTCATTCTTTAAATAATGAACAAGATATTCGTAAAATAGGAGGAATATTCAAATTCACCCCCACAACATCTTCCTGTTTAACAATTGGAAGCTTCGCCCTAACAGGAACACCATTTTTAGCTGGATTTTTTTCTAAAGACGCTATCATTGAAGCTCTTAATACATCATACTTAAACGCCTGAGCCCTAACCTTAACCCTAATTGCCACAGCTTTCACAGCCATTTATAGCTTTCGAATTATTAATTTTGCTATAAACAACTATCCCCGGTTTAATGTTCTTCTACCAATTAATGAAAATAGTCAAGCCCTAATTAACCCTCTTAAACGTCTTGCTTATGGCAGCATTATTGCAGGCTTAATAATTACACTCAACATTTTACCTAACAAAACCCCCATTTTGTCAATACCTCTTATAACTAAAATAACTGCTCTATTCTTAACTATTCTTGGAATATTTGTAGCATTAGAGCTAACTTTTCTGACTTCAAAACAATTTAAGATATTGCCTACTAAAACCCCTTATTATTTTTCAAATTTATTAGGGTATTATCCACATATTTTTCACCAAACACTTCCTAAGCTAAGTCTATATGCAGGTCAAAACATTGCTAATGCCATGCTTGACCAAACATGAATAGAAAAACTTGGTCCTAAAGCTCTTACCACACTAAACCTGCCCTTAATTTCAACAACAGACGCTTTCCAACACGGTATTTTAAAAACCTACCTATACCTTTTTGCATTTACAGTAATACTAGCGACTTCCGCCTGCTGAGCTCTATTTAACTAAATCGCACGAAGTCCCCCCCGTACGCTTCCGCGAACCATCACTAGTACAACAAATAAAGACACTAATAATGCTAAAGAACCAAATAGTAAAAATATAACATCCGCTGAATATAGAACCGCCACATTCACAACATTACCCTGAAGTAAATCATTAACTTCAAAGTCAACCCCCACAGTTAATAATTCACTTTCTAATTCAACACTAAATACCGATAAACAAGACATAATAAGGGGCGCTAGCCCAGTAACTGATTCATAAAAACCCCAAAAACCATCCAAATCATCAACACTAGAGCTATTTGTAAAAGCAACTGAATAAGCAAAAATTACCAACATTCCCCCCAGATACACTAAAAATAAAACCAAGGACAAAAAAGGGCTTCCCAAACTAACCAAAAGCCCGCACGCACTTCCAGCCACTAAAATTAGACTTAACGCCCCATAAGTGGGGGAAGGATTAAAGCTAACTACAGCTAAACCTATAATACTTAAAAATAAAAATAAAAACATCATAAAAACCATCATTCTAGCCTGGGGTTTAACCAAGACCTATGATATGAAAAACCACTGTTGTTTTCAACTACTAAAATAATAATGGCCCCCCTTCGAAAAACCCACCCCATCTTCAAACTATTAAATAGTGCTTTAGTGGATCTCCCTACCCCCCCCAATATTTCATCATGATGAAATTTTGGCTCCTTATTAGGCTTATGCCTAGCTACACAAGTTTTAACAGGGCTTTTCTTAGCTATGCACTACACCCCTAATATCATAATAGCTTTCTCCTCAGTTGCCCATATCTGTAATGATGTTAACTACGGCTGACTTATTCGAAATGTTCATGCAAATGGAGCCTCCTTTTTTTTTATTTGTCTCTATTCCCATATTGCTCGAGGCCTCTATTATGGCTCTTATTTATATAAAGAAACATGATACACCGGCGTTATTTTACTCCTCTTAGTAATAATAACTGCATTCGTCGGCTATGTTCTCCCCTGAGGCCAAATATCTTTCTGAGGGGCAACAGTCATTACTAACCTTCTTTCTGCCATCCCCTTTTTAGGAGAAGCTCTTGTACAATGAATTTGGGGTGGTTTTTCAGTAGATAATGCAACCCTCACCCGATTTTTCGCATTCCATTTTTTACTGCCTTTTATTGTAGTAGCTGTAATTATAACCCACTTAATCTTTTTACATGAAACTGGGTCAAATAATCCAGCGGGTTTAAACTCAAATATAGATAAAATTCCTTTTCACCCTTACTTCTCCTTCAAAGATCTCTTTGGCTTCGCATTATTTTTCTTCTTTCTCGCATCTCTCGCTCTTTTTTACCCGAACCTACTAGGCGACCCAGAAAACTTTTCCCCTGCAAACCCTTTAGTAACACCCCCTCATATTAAGCCGGAGTGGTATTTTTTATTTGCATACGCAATTCTTCGTTCAATTCCTAATAAACTAGGGGGAGTTATTGCTTTATTCGCCTCCATTCTAGTTTTATTAATACTACCAGCCCTTCACACATCAAAACAACAAGCAGCCACCTTTCGACCTATCATACAACTACTCTTGTGATTGCTTTTAACTGATGTGCTAGTTTTAACATGAATTGGAGCAATACCCGTAGAACCGCCCTTTATTATTATTGGGCAACTCGCATCCGCTTTTTACTTCATATTTTTTTTTATTCTTTTTCCTGCAACAGGGTGAATAGAAAAAAAACTCTTAAAAAAGTACTTAATTAAACTCCTTAAACCATGCATTAAAAGCTCAAATGAGCATTGGTCTTGTAAGCCAAAGGCTGAAGGTTTAACCCCTTCTTATTGCTCAAAGAAAAAGGAATTAAACCTATGCCTCTAGCACCCAAAGCTAGTATTCTTAATAAACTATTCTTTGTATGTCTTTACACCATTAATTTCTTGTAACCATATATATGTATGCTCGTATACATTTAACTAAGGTATACATAGTAATAGTATGCATGTATTATAAACATATTATGTCTTATCAACATACATATATATTAACCTCTTATTGCTATGCTTTACCCTCATAGCTGCTTACAAACTACCGTACCAGAATCTATTAACCTATAAATTAAATTTCACACTCAATCTTATATAACCTATTTCTTCTGGCCCACAAGAGACCACCATCAGTTGATAACTTAAGGTTAGTCATGCTTGATGGTCAGGTACACTTCTTGTGGGGGTCACTATCAGTGAATTATTCCTGGCATTTGGTTCCTATTTCAGGGCCATCTATATCGTATCATTCCCTCCGCTATTCTTTTTTGCGCATAAGTTAATGGTGTTAAATAGCAATCGCATTACCCAACATGCCTGGCCTTCTTTCTATGGTGCATAAGGTTTTCTTTTTTTATTTCCTTTCATCTTACATTTCAGAGTGCCAGTAAATTATTGGTCTAAGGGGGTTCATTTTCCTCGCATGCTAATACTACACCTGCATGTTTTTAAACATAAACTTATTGCATTGCATAAGTGATATCAAGAGCATACATATGATAAATCACCCCCTAAATTTTTATGATGCCCCCTTTCTTTTTTGCGTTTACCCCCCTACCCCCCACGCTCGGGGGTGTCCTTCATTTTATGAAAGACTTCTTTTTATCGTGTCACGACTGATTTGACAAATTTTTACGTACACACTCATACCTTGAAAACACAAACTACTTAAGCTATCAGAATTGTTAATATTTCCTCTAATAAGCTTTCATTTTTCTTCTATTCATCGTAATTTTACCCACAACATACTCTATAAGACGTGCCCTTAAAAGTTCTTTATCAACTTAAAACGACTTAAAAATTTTGGCTTCCCCATCATGACCTTATGCTTTAACCCGCAATGCTTGCTCACCTATACTGTACGCTTGCTAAATAAATTTTAATCTTTACATTTGTTTTTTTTTAAAACATAAATTATTCAAATTACAAAAGTTGTTAAAAATTCCCTAAAAAATTTTTCAATTTTTTTATATCCTCGTTGTTTTATCAAGAGTAAATTTTGTAAGTTTTATCCTTAAAACCTATTTATTAACATAAAATTTAGCTCAAAATTTTGACTTCCTTACATAGCCATTATTTTTTTTTTTAAATTTATAATATTTATATATTTACATATTCAACCAATAAATTTACGCATCATCGCTCAAGTAGCTTAAAATAAAGCATAACACTGAAGCCGTTAAAATAAACCCTAAAAAGTTTCATGAGCACAAAGGTAGGGCCCCTACTTTATTATTAGCTCTAGCTATTCTTATACATGCGAGTATCCGCGCCCCCGTGAGAATGCCCTTAAATTCCAACCGAAAATAAGGAGCGGGTATCAGGCTCTATAGCATATATTAGCCTACGACACCTTGTTAAGCCACACCCTCAAGGGTATTCAGCAGTAATTGACTTTAAACATAAGTGAAAACTTGATTTAGATAAAGCTAAAAGAGCCGGCAAACCTCAGTGCCAGCCGCCGCGGACAAACGGGAGACTCAAGTTAATAATTTCGGCGTAAAGTGTAGTCAGGGAACATAAAAACTAAAGTCAAACAACTTCTAAGCTGTACAACGCTTTTTGAAAACATGAAGCCCTTTAACGAAGGTAACTTTAAAACTCCTAACACTACGAAAATTGAGAAACAAACTGGGATTAGGTACCCCACTATGCTCAACTGTAAACCTTGGAAAATTTAGACAAAATTAACCCGCCCGAGAATTATAAGCGCAAGCTAGAAACTCAAAGGGTCTGGCGGCACTTTAAATCATCCAGAGGAGCCTGTCCTATAATCGATAATCCCCGCTAAACCTCACCTTCTTTTGCAACATTCAGCCTGTATACCGCCGTCGTCAGCTTTCCTCAACAAGATAAGTAGTAAGCAAAACTGGTTTTACCCAAAACGCCAGGTCAAGGTGCAGCATACAAGAAGGTAAGAGATGGGCTACATTTCCTATTTAGGATATACGAATAGTACACTGAAACATGTACATTGAAGGAGGATTTGGCAGTAAGTAAAAAATAGAGTGTTTTACTGAAATAGATCTTGAAGTGCGTACACTCCGCCCGTCGTTCTCTTTTGTTTTCTTTTTAAATTTATTTATAAACTATTTCTTTATGATAAGCGGGAGAGACAAGTCGTAACAAGGTAAGCGCACTGGAAAGTGTGCTTGGTTCATCAGAATATAGCTAAAGTATAGCATTTCCCTTACTCCGAAAAGTTGCCTGGTTATTCAGGTTATTCTGATACCTTAAAGCTAGCTTTACAGATATAACTATATGTAATTAACTAATTATTAAAATTCTTTATATAACAATTAAAACATTTTTCCACCATAGTATGGGAGACAAAAATGGTATTTAAAGCAATATAAACAGTACCGCAAGGGAAAGCTGAAACAATAATGAAATAAGTTAAAAGTTAAAAAAAGCAAAGCTTTATGCTTGTACCTTTTGCATCATGGTTTAGTAAGTTTATATAAGCAAAAAGATCTTTAGTTTATTACCCCGAAACCCTGTGAGCTACTCCAAGACAGTTTTTATAGAACGAACCCGTCTCTGTTGCAGAAGAGTGGGATGAGCTTTGAGTAGGGGTGACATTCCTATCAAACTGGGTTATAGCTGGTTGCTTGAGAAATGAATCTAGTTCAGCCTTTATTTACTCTCCAGTCTAATATTTTCTTACACATTATTAACTTAGACTTTCAGATTAATAAAGAGTTATTTAAAAGGGTGACAGCTCTTTTAAGATAAAATACAATTTTTTAAGGTGGTTAAACATTATAGAGAAGTATTATTAGTGGGCTTAAGAGCAGCCACCTACATAAAAAGCGTTATAGCTTATATTACACCAATTCTCTAAATTTCAATAAACCATTTACCCCTTATATTTATCAAGCTTTTCTATTATACATAGAAGTAACAATACTAATATGAGTAATAAGAAACCCGATTTTCTCTTAAAGCATCATTATCTTTGGGTAGGACCTCCCGCCAAGTATTAACGGCTCTAATTGAAGAAATTGTAAAATAAAAAGTCAACCAGAAAACCCTACATTTTTTGTCGTTTAACCAACACCGGTGCTTTGTCCAAGAAAGGTTAAAAAAAGAGTAAGGAATTCGGCAAACCACAAGAGTTTCGCCTGTTTACCAAAAACATCGCCTCTTGCTCAACACTATAAGAGGTCTTGCCTGCCCAGTGACGCAAGTTTAACGGCCGCGGTATCTTAACCGTGCAAAGGTAGCGTAATCAACCGTCTTTTAAATGGAGACCCGTATGAATGGTGAAACGAAAACTCAACTGTCTCACTCTTTTGACCAATGAAATTGATCTCTCCGTGCAGAAGCGGGGATAAATACATTAGACAAAAAGACCCTGTGGAGCTTTAGACTAATCAGCTTAAGCTTTACAAATATTCTATATGTAACTTAGATACTGCATACATCTTAGGTTGGGGCGATCACGGAGAAAATATACCCTCCATGAAGGAAAAACATACGTTTAATAATTAAGAGCTACTGCTCTAAATGCTAAAATATTTAACTTTATGAACCGGCTTGCCGATTAACGAACCCAGTTACCCCAGGGATAACAGCGCAATCTCCCTAAAGAGCACCTATCAATAGGGAGGCTTACGACCTCGATGTTGGATCAGGACATCCTAATGGCGCATCTACTATTAAGGGTTCGTTTGTTCAACGATTAAAGTCCTACGTGATCTGAGTTCAGACCGGAGCAATCCAGGTCAGTTTCTATCTATGAAATGTTTTCTTTCAGTACGAAAGGACCAAAGAAAAAAGGCCTATTCCTCAGGAATGCCTTACCCCAACTTTATGAAAAAAATCTCAAAAAAATAAAGGGGTTAATTTCTAATAAAAAAATAATTTGTTTAAGGTGGCAGAATGTGGTTTTGCAAAAGATCTAAGCTCTTTATATAAAGGTTCAAATCCTTTTCTAAACTATTCTTTGTATGTCTTTACACCATTAATTTCTTGTAACCATATATATGTATGCTCGTATACATTTAACTAAGGTATACATAGTAATAGTATGCATGTATTATAAACATATTATGTCTTATCAACATACATATATATTAACCTCTTATTGCTATGCTTTACCCTCATAGCTGCTTACAAACTACCGTACCAGAATCTATTAACCTATAAATTAAATTTCACACTCAATCTTATATAACCTATTTCTTCTGGCCCACAAGAGACCACCATCAGTTGATAACTTAAGGTTAGTCATGCTTGATGGTCAGGTACACTTCTTGTGGGGGTCACTATCAGTGAATTATTCCTGGCATTTGGTTCCTATTTCAGGGCCATCTATATCGTATCATTCCCTCCGCTATTCTTTTTTGCGCATAAGTTAATGGTGTTAAATAGCAATCGCATTACCCAACATGCCTGGCCTTCTTTCTATGGTGCATAAGGTTTTCTTTTTTTATTTCCTTTCATCTTACATTTCAGAGTGCCAGTAAATTATTGGTCTAAGGGGGTTCATTTTCCTCGCATGCTAATACTACACCTGCATGTTTTTAAACATAAACTTATTGCATTGCATAAGTGATATCAAGAGCATACATATGATAAATCACCCCCTAAATTTTTATGATGCCCCCTTTCTTTTTTGCGTTTACCCCCCTACCCCCCACGCTCGGGGGTGTCCTTCATTTTATGAAAGACTTCGCATATATAACTTTTAATATCTGTATTAAGAACGCATAGGCTTATTAGCCGTACTTAAAGATTATTTTCTTCTCTTAATAATGCTTTCAACTCTTTTTAATTATATTATTGCTCCCTTAATTTTAATTGTATCAATTCTACTAGCGCTAGCATTTCTAACCCTAGTTGAACGAAAAATTATTGCAAGCATGCAACTACGTAAAGGCCCCAATGTAGTCCATGCTTATGGCCTGTTTCAACCTTTCGCTGACGGCCTAAAACTCTTTATTAAAGAACCCATTCGCCCCTTAGCATCTTCTCCGTTTTTATTTTTATTTTCACCTTTATTAGCCCTTACTATTGCTCTTGTGCTCTGAGCCCCACTTCCATTACCTCTCCCCCTTATTGACCTCAACCTCAGCCTATTATTCTTACTTGCTATTTCTTGTTTAGCAGTTTATTCCCTTCTTGGAGCCGGCTGAGCGTCTAACTCAATATATGCCTTAATTGGAGCTATACGCGCAGTTGCTCAAACAGTTTCCTATGAAGTGACCTTGGGACTAATTCTTCTTTGCCTAGTTATTTTCTCAGGCACTTTCACCATTCAAACCTTTAGCACCTCGCAAGAAAGTGTTTGACTAATTTTCCCGGCATGGCCCCTCGCATTCATATGATTCATTTCCACTTTAGCAGAAACCAATCGGTCTCCCTTTGATTTAACAGAAGGAGAATCCGAGCTGGTCTCAGGTTTCAACACTGAATATGCTGCCGGACCATTTGCACTATTTTTTCTAGCTGAATATGCTAATATCTTACTTATGAATTCACTTTCAACCATTCTTTTTTTTGGAACTCACATGTTTAAAAACTTCCCAGAAATTTCTTGCATAATATTAATGTTCAAAACCGTACTCCTTTCAATTTTATTTTTATGAGTGCGAGCCTCATACCCCCGATTTCGATATGACCAACTAATACACTTAATTTGAAAAAACTTCTTACCCCTCACCCTGGCTTTTATTATATGACACCTTGCTCTTCCCATAGCAACATTCGGAATTCCCCCTCAGCTATAACTCTCGGAACGGTGCCGGAATATTACGGACTACTTTGATAGAGTAGATTACGAAGGTTGAACCCCTCCCGTTCCCAATTTTTAGAAAAAGGGGATTCGAACCCATCCCGAAGAGATCAAAACTCTCAGTGCTCCCACCACACCATTTTCTAGTAAGGTCAGCTAAATAAGCTAGTGGGTCCATACCCCTAAAATGTCGGTTAAAATCCTTCCTTTACTGATGAGCCCTTATTTATCAATTATATTTCTCAGCATCTTAATTCTAGGCACTACAATAACCATATCAAGCTCTCACTGACTTCTTGCTTGAATAGGCCTTGAATTAAATACTTTCGCAATTATTCCCCTTATAGCTCAAAAAAACAACCCACGAGCTTTAGAAGCTACTTTAAAATATTTCATCATTCAAGCCACAGCAGCAATTATACTACTCTTTGCTTCAACCTTAAATGCTTGATTTGCAGGCCAATGAAACATTCAATATATTGTTCACCCCATCCCCCTTACAATCTTTACCATTGCTTTAGCACTGAAAATAGGATTAGCCCCAGTTCACGCATGATTCCCAGAAGTCTTACAAGGGCTAGATTTCAAAATAGGTTTAATTCTGTCAACCTGACAAAAACTAGCTCCTTTAATCCTCTTAGCACAGATTTCTCATAAATACACTATCTTACACCTTATTTTAGGATTAGCATCAATTTTAGTAGGAGGTTGAGGCGGTATTAATCAAACACAACTACGAAAAATTTTAGCATATTCTTCTATCGCACACCTGGGATGAATTTTTTTAATTATTCATTATATTCCTTCTATCGCCCTTATAGCTTTTTTAATTTACACAATTCTAACCCTCGCCTTATTTTTTTCTTTTGACTCTTTACGCTCAACCTCTATCAACTCCCTCTCCACCTCGTGAGCCAAAAATCCATATTTAACCTCAACCGTCCCTATAACTCTCTTCTCGCTTGGAGGTCTGCCCCCATTCACAGGATTTATCTCAAAATGAGTAGTCATTTATGAATTAACAAAGCAAGAAATAATGATAGTGGCAACTATTAGCGCATTATCTGCCCTCTTAAGCCTTTTTTTTTACCTACGCCTCTCTTATGCCATCGCAATAACTACATCCCCCCATAATACCCCAGCCGTTCTTCCTTGACGTCTTCCATTTTTAACACCCCCATTTTTTTTAGCAATACTTCTCTCCGCATCCTTTTCTTTATTGCCTACCTCCCCCTCCATACTCGCTTTTTTTTTATTCTAGAGACTTAAGTTATAATTAAACTAAAAGCCTTCAAAGCTTTAAAAGGGGGTGAGAATCCTCCAGACTCTATAAGACCTACAGGAGTTTAACCCACATCTTCTGTATGCAAAACAGAAACTTTAATTTAAGCTAAGACCTTCTAGACGAGTAGGCTTTGATCCTACAATGTTTTAATTAACAGTTAAATACTTTAACCAACAAGCATTCGCCTACTTCTCCCGCCTAGTGTAAGCAAAATAGGCGGGAGAAGCCCCGGCCAAAATTACTTGGCTATTTTAGGTTTGCAGTCTAATATCTAGGGCTGATAAGAAGAGGATTAAACCTCTATACCTGGAGCTACAACCCACCGCTTTTTCAGCCATCTTACCTGTGACCACTATGCGTTGAGTATTTTCTACAAACCATAAAGACATTGGCACCCTTTACTTTATCTTTGGCGCCTGAGCAGGGATGGTTGGTACCGCACTAAGCCTGCTAATTCGAGCAGAGCTTAGCCAGCCCGGTTCACTTCTCGGCGATGATCAGTTATATAATGTTATCGTAACAGCACATGCTTTTGTAATAATTTTTTTCATGGTAATACCCATCATAATTGGGGGCTTTGGCAACTGACTTGTTCCTTTAATAATTGGGGCTCCCGATATGGCTTTTCCACGAATAAATAATATAAGCTTTTGACTCCTCCCGCCCTCTTTTCTTTTACTTCTAGCTTCTTCAGGTGTAGAAGGGGGCGCAGGCACAGGTTGAACTGTTTACCCACCCCTTGCCGGAAACCTCGCCCACGCCGGGGCCTCTGTAGACTTAACTATTTTTTCTCTTCATTTGGCTGGCATTTCTTCTATTTTAGGAGCCATCAACTTCATTACGACAGCTTTAAACATAAAACCCCCAGCCCTCTCTCAATACCAAACCCCACTATTCGTCTGAGCTGTAATAATCACAGCTGTTCTGCTTCTTCTTTCTCTACCCGTCTTGGCTGCGGGGATTACTATACTTCTCACAGACCGAAATCTAAACACAACTTTTTTTGATCCTGCTGGGGGGGGAGATCCTATTCTTTATCAACACTTATTTTGATTTTTTGGTCATCCGGAAGTTTATATTTTAATCCTCCCCGGCTTTGGGATGATTTCTCACATTGTAGCTTATTATGCAGGAAAAAAAGAACCTTTTGGTTACATGGGGATAGTTTGAGCAATAATAGCTATTGGCCTACTAGGTTTTATTGTCTGAGCTCATCATATATTCACAGTTGGCCTAGATGTTGATACCCGAGCTTACTTCACATCTGCTACAATAATTATTGCCATTCCAACTGGTGTGAAAGTTTTTAGCTGGCTCGCCACTCTTCACGGAGGCTCAATTAAATGAGAAACACCACTTTTGTGAGCTTTGGGTTTTATTTTTTTATTCACAGCAGGGGGCTTGACAGGGATTATCCTAGCTAATTCTTCTCTAGACGTTGTTCTCCACGACACATACTATGTTGTAGCTCACTTTCACTATGTCTTATCAATAGGTGCTGTCTTCGCAATTATCGCAGCCTTTGTTCACTGATTCCCACTATTTTCAGGCTATACCCTTCATCAAACTTGAACAAAAGTTCATTTTGGCGTAATATTTTTAGGGGTTAACATAACCTTTTTTCCACAACATTTTTTAGGTTTAGCCGGAATACCTCGACGGTATTCTGATTATCCAGATGCTTATACTTTTTGAAATACACTATCTTCTATCGGCTCGCTAATTTCTTTAGCTGCTGTGATTATGTTTTTATATATTATCTGAGAGGCTTTTTCAGCTAAACGAGAAGTTACCCTAACAGAGTTCATGTTCACAAATGCTGAATGAATGCATGGATGCCCCCCGCCTAACCACACTTTCGAAGAACCTGCTTTTGTCCAACTTAACCCCAAATCAAACTAACTCAAGAAAAGAAGGAATTTAACCCCCGTAAGCTGATTTCAAATCAGCTACATTACCACTCTGTCATTTTCTTTATGAAGCACTAATATATTAAATATGTTGTTTTGTCAAGACAAAAAAGCAGGTTTAAATCCCGCGTGTTTTAAATATGGCATACCCACTTCAACTTGGCTTCCAAGATGCAGCTTCGCCCGTAATAGAAGAACTTCTTTGTTTTCACGACCACGCTATAATAATCGTTTTTTTAATTAGCACCTTTGTATTATACGTTATATTAGCAATAGTTACAACTAAACTTACAGACAAGTTTATTTTAGACTCTCAAGAAATCGAAACTATCTGAACACTCATCCCCGCTCTAACCCTGGTTTTTATTGCCCTTCCCTCTATTGAGATCTTATATATAATAGATGAAATCAACCGGCCATGACTTACTATTAAAGCAATTGGTCACCAGTGATACTGAACTTATGAATACTCAGAAGGTTATGATACTATTTTTGATTCTTATATAATCCCAACCCAAGAACTCCTCCCAGGGCAATTCCGCCTTCTAGAAGCAGACCGCCGAATAGTAATCCCTGCCGAAACTCCCATTCGAATACTAGTTTCTGCAGATGATGTCCTTCACTCTTGAGCAGTCCCGAGTCTTGGAATTAAAGTAGATGCGGTGCCGGGCCGCTTAAATCAGATAGGCTTAACTGTTGATCGTGCCGGCGTTTTTTATGGCCAATGCTCTGAAATTTGCGGGGCCAATCACAGCTTTATGCCAATTGTTGTAGAAGCTCTACCTCTAAAAAATTTTGAAGAGCTTTTACCCCCAGTTATATTCGCCTCACTGAGAAGCTATAAGGACAAGCTTTAGCCTTTTAAGCTAAAAACAGGCGATTACCGCCCGCCCTTAGTGATATGCCCCAACTTAACCCCCACCCGTGATTACTAATTATATCTCTTGCCTGGGCAACACTCCTACTCTTTGCCCCCTTTAAAATTCTAATCCACGCCTACCCCCTCCAACCGCTATTAAACAATGTAAAAAAACTTAGCAATACATCATGATATTGATTATGACAATAAACTTATTTAACCAGTTTTTGTCTCCTATTTTTTTAGGTATTCCTCTTCTAACCATCGCCCTTATTACCCCCTGAGCACTCCTCCTCGGGTCTTCAACTCACTGAATAAACCATCGCCTATTATTGATTCAAAAACAACTTATGGCAACTTTTATTATACAAATTTTTCAACCTTTAAATATTAAAGGGCACGTGTGAGCCTTTTTATTTACTGCTTTATTTATACTATTAATTTCTTTAAATCTACTAGGCCTCCTTCCTCATACTTTTACACCAACAGCACAACTTTCATTAAATATAGCTTTTGCGCTGCCACTATGGTTAACCACAGTTATTATTGGGCTTCGAAATAGCTTAACTCATGCGCTAGGCCATCTTCTTCCGGAAAACACCCCTAATTTTTTAATCCCCATTCTTGTAACCATCGAAACCACTAGTCTCTTAATCCGCCCATTAGCCCTGGGTGTCCGATTAACTGCAAACTTAATTGCCGGGCATCTTTTAATTCACCTAATTTCAATAGCTACGCTCTTTTTAATTACCTTCTTTCCCCCCGCCGCTTTTATAACACTAGTATTACTTTATCTCTTAACACTTCTAGAGGTTGCTGTAGCAATAATTCAAGCTTACGTTTTTGTTTTACTGCTGAGTCTCTATCTACAAGAAAACATTTAATGGTACATCAAGCACACGCATATCATATGGTTGACCCAAGCCCCTGACCCCTAACGGGAGCTGCTGCTGCTTTATCATTAGCCTCAGGATTAGCAGTTTGATTTCACACCCACTCATATATCTTATTAGTTCTCAGCTTAAAACTTCTTATATTAACTATATATCAATGATGACGAGATATCGTCCGAGAAAGCACTTTCTTAGGCTGTCATACAACCCCCGTACAAAAAAGCCTTCGTTATGGTATAATTCTTTTCATCACTTCCGAAGTGTTCTTTTTTCTAGGTTTTTTCTGAGCTTTCTTCCATGCGAGCTTAGCCCCTACAATTGAGGTGGGAGACTGCTGACCTCCCTTAGGGATTACACCCCTTAACCCCCTTGAAGTCCCCCTCTTAAACACAGCAGTATTATTAGCTTCAGGTTTCACTGTTACATGAGCACATCATAGTATTATGGAAGGCCGCCGTAAGCAAATAATTTTCTCTCTTACTCTAACTATTATTTTAGGCTTTTACTTTACCGTTCTTCAAGTAATAGAATACTACGAAGCCCCCTTCACAATTGCTGATGGAATTTATGGTTCTACCTTTTTTGTTGCAACAGGCTTTCACGGGCTTCATGTAATTATTGGCTCTAGCTTTTTATTAATTTGCTTACTTCGTCAAATTCAATTTCACTTTACGCCCAACCATCACTTTGGCTTCGAAGCCGCCGCTTGATACTGACATTTTGTAGATGTCGTTTGACTCTTCTTATACATCTCTATTTATTGATGAGGCTCATAATCTTACTCCTACCCTTCTATATAAGATAGCCACATATTATAAACTTCAAGCTAATTATAGAAAAAGTCCTACTTAAAACATACCTCATACCCCCAGCTTTACTTACAAATTTTATTAACATACTTATATCTTTCTAATATATTAGTATATGTGACTTCCAATCACTTAGTCTTGGTTCAAGCCCAAGGAAAGAAATTTAACATAGTTATTTTGAACGTAGCTCTATCTTTTTAATAGTGTAATTTTAAACACTTATTTCAGTTATATTTGAAAAAAGAAAATGAACCTAGTTTTTTATATATTTGCTACTTCAACTGCTCTTTCTTTAATTTTACTATTAGTTTCTTTTTGTTTACCTCTACTTAAAATAAACTATGAAAAACTCTCACCCTACGAGTGTGGATTCAACCCCCTCTCCTCGGCCCGCTTGCCCTTCTCTATTCGATTTTTTTTAGTGGCTATTCTCTTCCTTCTTTTTGATTTAGAAATTGCTCTTCTCCTCCCCCTTCCCTGAGGAAACCAACTTGAAACTCCTCTGACCACATTTATTTGAGCTTCCGTAGTACTAGCTTTATTAACTCTGGGGTTTATTTATGAGTGAACTCAAGGAGGGCTTGAATGAGCAGAATAAGTGATTAGTTTAAGCAAAACTTTTGATTTCGGCTCAAAAACTTTAGGTTAAAGTCC
>JASSZB010185003.1:0-17831 GCA_031763765.1 Psittacara erythrogenys
TTCCTCACATAGCCATTAAAGTTTTTATAATTAAAAAGTTAAATGTCGTGTATATATGATGTAAATTTATTTATTTTTTGCTTTAATTAATAGCTTATTTGTTAAGCATGGCCGTAATAAATTATTTTATTTTTAGGTTTTCTACTAAATTATTAAGTCTATATTTTTTACTTTTTACCCTAATAATCTTTCACAAGCCTAAAATTTAGGCTTAAAATCTTGACTTCCTCACATAGCCATTAAAGTTTTTATAATTAAAAAGTTAAATGTCGTGTATATATGATGTAAATTTATTTATTTTGTTTATTATAATAATTATAACAGACCACTTATTTATGTCCACACGCTCAAGTAGCTTAAATAAAGCATAACACTGAAGCTGTTAAAATAAACCCTAAAAAGTTTCATGAGCACAAAAGTTAGGCCCCAACTTTATTATTAGCTTTAGCTATTCTTATACATGCAAGTATCCGCCCCCCCGTGAGAATGCCCTTAAATTCCCAATCGAAAATAAGGAGCTGGTATCAGGTTCATACATTTATTAGCCCCCAACACCTTGCTAAGCCACACCCTCAAGGGTATTCAGCAGTAATTAATATTAAAAATAAGTGAAAACTTGATTTAGTCAAAGCCAAAAGAGCCGGCAAACCTCGTGCCAGCCGCCGCGGTCATACGAGATTAGGGCTCGAGTTAATAATTTCGGTGTAAAGTGTAGCTAGGGAACAGTAAAACTAAAGTCGAACAACCTCTAGGCTGTACAATGCTTTTGAAAACATGAAGCTCTTTAAACGAAAGTAACTTTAATAAGCCCGACGCTACGAAAGTTGAGAAACAAACTGGGATTAGGTACCCCACTATGCTCAATCGTAAACCTTAGAAAAATTTTTACACATTTAACACACCCGAGAACTACAAGCGTAAGCTAGAAACTCAAGGGGTCTGGCGGCACTTTAAACTATCTAGAGGAGCCTGTCCTATAATCGATAATCCCCGCTATACCTCACCTTCTTTTGCAATTGGTCCGCCTGTATATCGCCGTCGTCAGTTTTCCCCGTAAGGGTTATATAAGTAGGCAAAACTGGTTTTGCCCAAAACGCCAGGTCAAGATGCAGCTCACGAGAAGGGAAGCGACGGGCTACATTTCCTATAAGGAAATACGAATAGTGTACTGAAACGTATACATTGAAGGAGGATTTAGTAGTAAGTAAAAAATAGAGTGTTTTACTGAAATAGGTATTGAAGTGTGCACATACTGCCCGTCATTCTCTTTCTGTTTACTTCTTATTAAAATACATAAGCATTTAATTATATATGTTAACAAAAGGGACAAGTCGTAACAAGGTAAGCGTACTGGAAGGTGTGCTTGGAATATCAGAATATAGCTAAAATATAGCACTTCCTTTACTCTGAAGAGTTGCCTAGTTAAATAGGTTGTTCTGATACCTAAATGCTAGCTTCATAAATTTAACTACTTAATTAATATTAATTTTTAAAATACTATTATTAATAATTAAAACATTTTTCCACCTTAGTTTGGGCGACAAAAATGGTTCTTAAAGCAATATATACTTGTACCGCAAGGGAAAGCTGAAATAATAATGAAATAAAGTTAAGTTTTAAAAAGCAGAGCTTTATGCTTGTACCTTTTGCATCATGATTTAGTTAGTCTACTTAAGCAAAAAGTCTTTTAGTTTAATACCCCGAAACCTGGTGAGCTACTCCAAGACAGTTTTTATTAGAACGAACCCGTCTCTGTTGCAAAAGAGTGGGACGAGCTTTGAGTAGGGGTGATATGCCTATCAAACTAGGTGATAGCTGGTTGCTTGAGAAATGAATCTAGTTCAGCCTTTACTATTTTTCTAGCCTAATAATTTTTCCCTTATTTTAGGCTTCACGATTAGTAAAGAGTTATTTAAAGGGGTGACAGCTCCTTTAAACTAAAATACAATTTTTTAAGGCGGTTAAATATAAATAAAGAAGTTATACTAGTAGGCTTTAGAGCAGCCACCTATACACAAGATAGCGTCACAGCTCATACTACCCTAATTCTTAAAATACCCATAAATTATAGGCCCCTTATCATTATCAAGCTTTTCTATATATTATAGAAGTAATAATACTAATATGAGTAATAAGAGACCCGATTCTCTCTCAAAGCACTTTTTTTTCGGATCGGACCCTCCACCGAATATTAACGGCCCAACTGAAGCTAGTGTAAAGTGATAAATTAACTAGAAAACCCTACATTTTTTTACCGTTTAGCCAACACAGGTGCTTTTTCTAAGAAAGGTTAAAAAAAGAATAAGGAATTCGGCAAATCATAAGAGTTTCGCCTGTTTCCCAAAAACATCGCCTCTTGAACAACTTATAAGAGGTCCTGCCTGCCCAGTGACGCAAGTTTAACGGCCGCGGTATTTTGACCGTGCAAAGGTAGCGCAATCAATCGTCTTTTAAATGGGGACCCGTATGAATGGTAATACGAAAACTCAACTGTCTCATTCTTTTAACCAATGAAATTGATCTCTCCGTGCGGAAGCGGGGATAAAAACATAAGACAAAAAGACCCTGTGGAGCTTCAGACTAGTCAGCTTAAACTTTTATAAGTACATTTTCTTATAAATCTTAAACTCTGCTTATGTCTTAGGTTGGGGAGATCACGGAGAAAACACATCCTCCATGAAGAAAAATATACATTTTAATAATTAAGAGCTGCTGCTCTAAATACTAAAATATTTAACTTTATGAACCGGCTTGCCGATTAACGGACCCAGTTACCCCAGGGATAACAGCGCAATCCCCTTAAAGAGCACTTATCACTAAGGGGGTTTACGACCTCGATGTTGGATCAGGGCATCCTAGTGGTGCATCTACTATTAAGGGTTCGTTTGTTCAACGATTAAAGCCCTACGCGATCTGAGTTCAGACCGGAGCAATCCAGGTCAGTTTCTATCTATGAAATGTTTTTTTTCAGTACGAAAGGACCAAAGAAAAAAGGCCCCTTCTTCAAGAACGCCTTACCCTGATTTTTTGAAATAATCTCAAAAAAATAAAAGGGCTAATTCCTAATAAAAAAATAATTTGTTTAAGGTGGCAGAATGTGGTATTGCAAAAGACCTAAGCTCTTTATATAAAGGTTCAAATCCTTTTCTAAACTATTCTTTATATGTCTATGTCTTTACACCATTAATTTCTTGTAACCATATATGTATGCTTTAATACATTTAACTAAGGTAAACATAGAACTAATATGTATGCTTAATAGACTTACTATGCTTTATCAACATTCATCTCTATTAAACCCTTATTGCTGTGCATCATCCACACTCATTTAATCATACCATATAAACCAATATCTTTTAAACATACTTTTAATATTCAGAAATTATTCCTACCAACTTGTTTCTCTGGCCCACAAGAGACCACCATCAGTTGATAACTTAAGGCTAGTCATGCTTGATGGTCAGGTACACTACTTGTGGGGGTCACTATCAGTGAATTATTCCTGGCATTTGGTTCCTTTTTCAGGGCCATTCTTTCGTTCATTCCCTCCTGCTCTCTTTTTTGAGCATAAGTTAATGCCATCACAACAGCAATTGCTTTACCCAACATGCCTAGCCTTCTTTTTTGTACATAGGTTTGTCTTTTTTTATTTCCTTTCATCTTACATTTCAGAGTGCCAGTAAATTATTGGCATAAGGTGGTTCATTTTCCTAGCATGCTAATACTACGCCTGAATGTTTGTAAACATTAATTTCTGCATAGCATAAATGTTATCAGGAGCATACATATATTATATTTTCCCCCCCAAATTTCTATTTATGCCCCCCTTTTTTTTTGCGTTTACCCCCCTACCCCCCACGCTCGAGGGTTCTCTTTAATTCAATACATGTTAATCTTTAACATTAAGAATTATACAAATTACCAATTTTAAGGTTAACTCCTTTTCTTAATTGTGCTCTCAACTTTTTTTAATCATTTTATTTCACCCCTTATCTTAATTGTTTCAATTATATTGGCATTAGCATTTTTAACTTTGGTTGAACGAAAAATTATTGGTGGTATTCAACTACGAAAAGGACCAAATATTGTAAACACTTATGGCTTACTTCAACCTTTCGCTGATGGTTTAAAACTCTTTACTAAAGAACCCATCCGCCCCCTTGCTTCTTCTTCTCTTCTATTTTTATTTGCCCCTCTATTAGCTCTAACTATTGCTCTTTTACTCTGAATACCCTTACCCCTACCATTCCCCCTCGTTAACTTTAACCTCAGTATTTTATTTTTACTTGCTCTTTCTTGTCTCACTGTTTATTCCCTCCTGGGAGCTGGTTGAGCATCAAACTCTATATATGCTTTAATTGGAGCCATACGCGCAGTTGCCCAAACAATTTCTTATGAAGTAACCCTGGGTTTAATTCTTCTTTGCTTAATCATTTTATCAGGCACCTTTACCATTCAAACTTTTAACACTACACAAGAAGCTACCCCATTAATTTTTCCGGCATGACCCCTTGCTTTTATATGGTTTATTTCTACACTAGCAGAAACCAACCGAGCCCCTTTTGATTTAACAGAAGGAGAGTCCGAATTAGTATCAGGCTTTAATATTGAATACGCTGCCGGACCTTTCGCACTATTTTTTTTAGCCGAATATGCTAATATCTTACTAATAAATACTCTCTCAGCTACTCTTTTTTTTGGCACCCAGATATTAAATAATATACCTGAAATTTTTTCAATTTTACTTATAATTAAAACTGTATTTTTATCAGTTTTATTCTTATGAGTACGAACTTCATACCCTCGATTTCGTTATGATCAACTAATACATCTTATTTGAAAAAACTTCTTGCCTCTCACCCTAGCTTTTATTATTTGACACCTGACACTCCCCATAGCACTGTTTGGTCTTCCTCCTCAACTTTAAGCTCGAGGAGTTGTGCCTGAATAAGGAGTACTTTGATAGAGTAAAAATGATGGAGGGATTCCATCCGGCTCCCTAGAAAAAAGGGATTTGAACCCATTCTGAAGAGATCAAAACTCTTAGTGCTCCCACCACACTATTTTCTAGTAAAGTCAGCTAAATAAGCTTATGGGTCCATACCCCTTAAATGTCGGTTAAACCCTTCCTTTACTAATGAGCCCTCACATATTGCTAATATTTTTAAGCATTTTGGTTTTGGGTACAATAATTACCCTATCAAGCTCTCATTGAATCCTTGCTTGAATAGGCCTTGAAATTAATACTTTCGCAATCATCCCCCTTATAATTCAAAAAAACCACCCACGAGCTTTAGAAGCTACTTTAAAATATTTTATTATCCAATCCACAGCAGCAATTATACTCTTATTTTCTTCAACCCTAAATGCTTGGCTCTCAGGACAATGAGATATCCAACACATAATTCATCCCCTGCCCCTCACAGTTATAATCATAGCTTTAGCACTAAAAATAGGCTTAGCGCCAGTACATGCTTGATACCCAGAAATTTTACAAGGCTTAGATTTTAAAGTAGGTTTACTTATTTCAACATGACAAAAACTAGCCCCTCTAGTTCTCTTTATTCAAATTTCTAAAGACTATTCTATACTATACTCTTCTTTAGGGCTAATTTCAGTTTTAGTCGGTGGCTGAGGAGGTTTAAACCAAACACAACTACGAAAAATCCTAGCTTATTCTTCTATTGCACATCTCGGATGAATTGTCTTAGTTGCCCATTACTTCCCTGCTATCTCTCTATTGGCCTTTTTAATATATACTATAATAGCTTTCAGCTTATTTTTTACTTTCAACTATTTATCTTCAAACTCGATTAACTCTCTCACTATCTCTTGAACTAAATCTACTATTTTGATTTCAACTATACCTCTTACTCTCTTTTCTCTAGGTGGGCTGCCCCCTTTCACAGGTTTTATATCAAAATGACTTATCCTTAATGAGTTGACCAAGCAAGGATTACTACTATTAGCAACCATTACAGCACTATCTGCTCTTTTAAGTCTTTTTTTTTATTTGCGCCTTTCATACGCAGTAGTGTCAATTATGCCTCCTAATAACCTCCCAGCAACACTTCCTTGACGCTTTCCACTCCTTCTCTCCCCCCCTTTTTTAACTCTAACTATTCTTATTTCCTGAGCTCTTTTACCCCTAACCCCCTCTATTCTCGCTCTTTTCTTATAACAGAGACTTAAGCTAAATTATACTAAAAGCCTTCAAAGCTTAAAATGGAAGTGAAAATCCTCCAGACTCTATAAGACCTACAGGAGTTTATCCCACATCCTCTGTATGCAAAACAGAAGCTTTACTTTAAGCTAAGGCCTTCCTAGACGAGTAGGCTTTGACCCTACAAAAATTTAATTAACAGTTAAACGCTTTAACCAACAAGCATTCGCCTACTTCTCCCGCCTAGTGTAAGCAAAATAGGCGGGAGAAGCCCCGGTCAATATTATTGACTTTTTTTAGGTTTGCAACCTATGTATCAAGGGCTGATAAGAAGAGGATTAAACCTCTATTCCTGGAGCTACAACCCACCGCTTTTTCAGCCATCTTACCTGTGACTGTCACACGTTGATTTTTCTCTACAAATCATAAAGATATTGGTACCCTATACTTGGTGTTTGGTGCTTGAGCAGGTATAGTTGGTACTGCATTGAGTTTATTAATTCGGGCTGAATTAAGCCAACCTGGCTCGCTTCTAGGTAATGATCAAATTTATAATGTTATTGTTACAGCACATGCTTTTGTAATGATTTTTTTTATAGTTATGCCCATTATAATTGGAGGCTTTGGTAACTGGCTTGTCCCTTTAATAATTGGTGCTCCTGATATAGCTTTTCCTCGAATAAATAATATAAGCTTTTGGCTTCTTCCCCCATCTTTTTTATTATTACTTGCTTCTTCAGGGGTTGAGGCAGGCGCAGGGACAGGTTGAACCGTTTATCCTCCCCTTGCCAGTAATCTTGCCCATGCAGGAGCTTCTGTAGATTTAACTATTTTTTCTCTTCACTTAGCCGGAATCTCTTCTATCTTGGGCGCTATCAACTTTATTACTACCGCTTTTAATATAAAACCTCCCGCTCTCTCCCAATATCAAACTCCTTTATTCGTCTGAGCTGTTATAATTACTGCCGTTCTTCTTTTGCTCTCTTTGCCCGTTTTAGCTGCCGGAATCACTATATTATTAACAGATCGTAACTTGAATACAACCTTCTTTGACCCCGCTGGAGGGGGTGACCCTATTTTATACCAGCACTTATTTTGATTCTTTGGCCACCCCGAAGTCTATATTTTAATTTTACCTGGTTTTGGCATGGTTTCTCACATTGTAGCCTATTATGCTGGGAAAAAAGAGCCTTTTGGGTATATGGGTATAGTTTGAGCAATAATAGCTATTGGCTTATTAGGCTTTATTGTTTGAGCCCACCACATATTTACAGTAGGCCTAGATGTTGACACTCGAGCATACTTCACATCTGCTACAATAATTATTGCTATTCCCACAGGTGTAAAAGTTTTTAGCTGACTTGCTACACTTCATGGGGGCTCAATTAAGTGGGAAACTCCTCTTTTATGAGCTTTAGGTTTTATTTTTTTATTTACTGCAGGGGGCTTAACAGGAATTGTCTTAGCTAATTCTTCATTAGACATCATCCTTCATGACACATATTATGTTGTTGCTCACTTCCACTATGTTTTATCAATAGGAGCTGTTTTCGCAATTATTGCAGCTTTTGTTCACTGATTTCCACTATTCTCAGGTTACACCCTTCATGAGACCTGAACAAAAATTCATTTTGGAGTAATGTTTTTAGGGGTTAATTTAACTTTCTTCCCACAGCATTTTTTAGGTTTAGCTGGTATGCCACGACGATACTCTGACTACCCAGATGCTTATACCCTATGAAATACAGTTTCTTCAATAGGCTCACTAATTTCTTTAATTGCAGTTATTATGTTCTTATTTATTATCTGAGAAGCTTTTTCAGCCAAGCGAGAAGTAGTCTTAGTAGAATTAACATCAACAAATGCTGAATGATTGCATGGCTGCCCTCCCCCTAATCACACTTTTGAAGAGCCCGCTTTTATTCAACTTAACTCAGAATTTAATTATAATGCAAGAAAAGAAGGAATCGAACCCCCGTAAATTGATTTCAAGTCAACTACATAATCACTCTGCCATTTTCTTATAAAGCACTAGTATATCCATTACACTGTTTTGTCAAAACAGAAAGGCAAGTTAAAGTCCTGCGTGTTTTAAAATATGGCACACCCTGCTCAACTAGGCTTTCAAGATGCAGCTTCCCCTGTAATAGAAGAACTTGTCTATTTCCACGATCATGCTTTAATAATTGTTCTCTTAATTAGTATCTTTGTATTTTATATTATTATGGCTATGGTAACAACCAAATTAACAAACAAATTTATTTTAGATTCTCAAGAAGTAGAAATTATTTGAACTCTTCTTCCCGCTTTAATTTTAATTTTTATTGCGCTTCCATCTCTTCGAATTTTGTACTTAGCAGATGAAATTAATCAGCCGCATCTAACCATTAAAACAATTGGCCATCAATGATACTGAAGCTATGAATATACAGATTATGGTAGTTTTAATTTTGACTCCTATATAATTCCTCAACAAGACCTCCTTCCGGGTCAACTTCGCCTTTTAGAAACTGATAATCGAATAGTAGTTCCTGTGGAGTCTCCTGTACGAATATTAGTTTCTGCTGATGATGTACTTCATTCCTGAACAATCCCAAGCCTTGGAATTAAAGTAGATGCAGTACCAGGACGTTTAAATCAAACAAGTTTTACTGTAAATCACTGTGGTGTTTTTTATGGTCAGTGCTCTGAAATCTGTGGGGCTAACCATAGCTTTATACCCATCGTCGTGGAAGCTGTTCCCCAAGAACATTTCAAAAATTGATCAACCTTAATACTTATAATTGTCTCACTAAGAAGCTATAAGGACAGGCTTTAGCCTTTTAAGCTAAAAATAGGTGACTACCGCCCACCCTTAGTGATATGCCTCAACTTAACCCTTCCCCTTGATTTATGATCCTAGTCTCTACTTGACTAGTTTTTTTACTTTTAGCCCCCTCTAAAATTCTTAACCATAATTTTCCATTTCAGCCTTTATTAAATAACACAACGAAATTTAATGTTTTCTCTTGAGTTTGATTATGACCATAGATTTATTTAGCCAATTTAAATCGCCTACTTTTTTAGGTATACCTCTTATAACTCTTGCTCTCATTATTCCTTGAGTGTTAATTCTAAAACCTTCAACTCGCTGAATTAATAGCCGCTTATTATCAGCTCAAAACTCATTCATAGCAGCTTTTATAATAGAAGTCTTTCCACCATTAAGTATTAAAGGACATGCTTGAGCTTTTTTATTTACTGGTTTATTCGCATTTTTATTTTCTTCAAATTTATTAGGCCTTCTTCCCTACACTTTTACACCCACTACACAACTTTCACTAAATATAGCTTTTGCAGTACCATTATGGCTCACCACTGTTATTTTAGGGTTTCGAAATCACCCAACACACGCTTTAAGCCATTTTCTTCCAGAAGGAACCCCACCACTTTTAATTCCTATTCTTATTATTATTGAAACTATTAGTCTTTTTATTCGACCCCTGGCGCTGGGGGTCCGACTAACAGCAAATTTAACAGCAGGGCATCTTCTAATTCAACTTGTCTCAATAACTACATTTTTTTTAACTTCTTGCCTCCCTCCTACAGCCTTAATAGCAATAATGTTACTTTTCTTACTAACAGTTTTAGAAATCGCTGTAGCAATAATTCAAGCTTATGTTTTTGTATTACTGTTAAGCCTCTACCTGCAAGAAAACACCTATGGCACATCAAGCACACGCATACCATATAGTGGACCCAAGTCCTTGACCTTTAACCGGGGCTACTGCTGCTCTTCTTTTAACTTCTGGATTAGCAGTTTGATTTCACACCTACTCTTACGTTCTTTTAATCTTAGGGTTAGTATTAATACTATTAACCATATATCAGTGATGACGAGATATCGTTCGAGAGGGCACTTTTTTAGGTTGTCATACAACTATTGTCCAAAAAGGCCTTCGTTATGGTATAATTCTTTTTATCACTTCTGAAGTGTTTTTCTTTTTAGGGTTCTTCTGAGCTTTCTATCACTCAAGCTTAGCCCCCACCCTTGAACTGGGGGGATACTGGCCTCCTGCGGGAATTACTCCTTTTAATCCATTTGAAGTGCCGCTATTAAATACAACAGTCCTATTAGCTTCAGGCATTACTGTTACATGAGCACATCATAGCATCATGGAAGGTCAACGTAAACAAATAATTCAGTCTCTTGCTTTAACTATTATGTTAGGGTTTTATTTCTCTATTCTACAAGCAATCGAGTATTTCGAAGCTCCCTTTACAATTGCTGATGGTATTTATGGGTCAACTTTTTTTGTTGCAACAGGTTTCCACGGACTTCATGTAATTGTGGGCTCTATTTTTTTAACTGTCTGCCTATTCCGCCAAATTCAATTTCACTTTACATCCAAACATCATTTCGGCTTTGAAGCCGCTGCCTGATATTGACATTTCGTAGATGTTGTCTGACTTTTTTTATACATCTCTATTTATTGATGAGGCTCATAATTTACTAGCAGCTCCACCCCCCCCCCCCCTTTTTTTTTAAATTTTGTTTCATAATAAAAATCACGATTAGAGCACTTTATGTCTGTGATCAAAATTTAATCTTTCTAATATATTAGTATATGTGACTTCCAATCACTTAGTCTTGGTGAAACCCCAAGGAAAGAAACCATATTTCTTTTGCAGTTTAAATTGCTGCCTCAGTTAAATCTGAGAGAAGAAAATGAACTTAATTTTTTGTACATTCCTGTTATCCTTTATTCTTTCTTTAATTATACTTCTAGTCTCTTTTTGGCTCCCCTTATCTAAAACAGATTATGAAAAATTACTGCCTTATGAGTGCGGCTTTAGCCCTCTTTCATCCACCAGTCTACCATTCTCCATTCGATTTTTTCTGGTGGCTCTTCTTTTCCTTCTTTTCGACCTTGAAATTGCTCTTCTTCTGCCTCTTCCATGAGGAACTCAACTTGACACGCCTTTAACCACACTCACTTGAGCTTCCGTAGTGTTAATTCTATTAACACTAGGCTTTATTTACGAATGAATCCAGGGTGGATTAGAGTGAGCAGAATAAGTAATTAGTTTAAATAAAACCTTTGATTTCGACTCAAAAACTTTTGGCTAAAACCCTTAATTACTTTAATGTTCCTAAAGACCATTCTCACAGGTATATTTCTATTAAGTTTAATAGGTTTGGTTTTTTACCGAACTCATCTTCTCTCAGCTCTTTTATGTCTAGAAGGAATAATACTAACTTTATTTATCTGGTTATCTTTATGAGCTTTAAAATACAACAGCTTAACTTTTTCCATAATACCTATAATTTTGATTACATTTTCAGCCTGTGAAGCGGGTTTAGGCTTATCTCTGCTCATTGCCACTGTTCGTTCTCACGGAGCAGACCACTTACAAAACATTAACTTACTACAATGCTAATGATCCTAACTCCATCCATGATATTATTTGTTCTTATTTGATTAGTCCCCTTCCGATTTTTATGAACAACCACTATTGTATACAGCTTTTTAGTGGCATTAATTAGCTTAAGTTTATTATGAGACTATATTTGTGATACCACTGCTTACCTTATTTTTAACGTACTAATAGACTTCTATACAATTCCCCTATTAATTTTAACTTGTTGGCTTTTACCTTTATTAGTTTTAGCAAGTCAAAAACATATCTCTAACAAACCCCCCTTACAACAACGATTACACCTCGCCCTATTAACTTCCCTCCAAGTACTGCTAATTCTATCCTTTAATGTAACAAATCTAATAATATTTTTTATAGTATTTGAAGCAATTTTAATTCCAACACTAATTATTATTACTTGCTGAGGCTATCAAAAAAATCGTTTAGCTGCTGGAATTTATTTTTTATTTTTTACTTTACTGGGGTCCTTGCCTTTTTTAATTGCCTTAATAACTGTTTATAAGAATCTTGGAACCCTAGAGCTTTTCATGCTAGATACAAATGATTTAAATACCTATTTTAGTCACGCCAACATTATTCCTAAAAAACCCCCTTTCCACTTTCCAGATATATATCCTATTAAAAATAATAAGCCGGAGTTTAATCACACCTCAAAATTTTTTTGAGCAGCAATATTCTTTGGCTTTTTTCTCAAAATTCCCATCTATAGTACACACATCTGACTCCCAAAAGCCCACACAGAAGCGCCAGTTGCGGGATCAATAATCTTAGCTGCTGTGTTGTTAAAGTTAGGGGGTTATGGAATAATTCGTGTTTCTCCCCTAATAGAACCTTTAACCAAAGAATTCTGCTACCCATTTATTGTACTAGCATTATGAGGTGTAATTATAACAAGCTTACTTTGCCTACGACAAACCGATCTAAAGTCTCTAATCGCTTATTCATCAGTAAGCCACATGGGTTTAGTTACAGCAGGAATTTTAATTCAAACACCGTGAGGGTTTTCAGGAGCTATAATACTTATAATTGCTCACGGTCTAACTTCTTCAGCCCTTTTTTGTCTTGCTAATACAAGCTATGAACGAACTCACACCCGAACTATAGTAATAATTCGAGGCTTACAAATTTTATTCCCTTTAATAGCTACTTGATGATTTATTGCCACACTAGCAAATTTAGCTTTACCCCCCCTTCCAAACTTAATAGGTGAACTTATAATTCTTACTTCTACTTTTAACTGATCATCCTATTCCCTAATTTTGACTGGTTTAGGGACTTTAATTACAGTTGCTTACTCCCTATATATATTCATTTCAACACAACGAAATCTTTTACCATCTCATATTGTAATACTTAACCCCCCACATTCACGAGAGCACCTTTTAATAATCCTACACTTCCTTCCTCTTTTTATAATCGTTCTTAAACCCACCTTAATCATATCATTATGCAGACGTAATTTAACAAAAATATTAAATTGTGGTTTTAAAAATAAAGGTTAAACCCCCTTCTTCTGCCGAAAAAGATGTGTTATAATGATGTTTGCTAAACTTCACGTCTTTGGTTAAAATCCAAAGCTTTTTCATTTTTAGGGGATAGAAGAATTATCCGTTGGCCTTAGATGCCGTAAAGCTTAGGTGCAAATCCTAATAAAAATAATGAGCTATACACTTACATATATCCCTAATCTTTACTTATTAGCCAGCTCTTGGTATATTCTTATTTTATTATTCTTATTATACCCCTTAGTTTTAAATCTGTCTCACCACCCTCAACATCAAAATTCATTAGCCCTAAAAATTAAAAATGCTGTAAAAATATCTTTTTTTATAAGTCTATTTCCCCTGGGTCTTTTCATTAATGAAGGCGTAGAAACTATAATATTCCTCTGAACATGAACTAATTTATTCAACTTTAATTTACTTCTGAGCTTTAAAATAGACTTTTATTCCTTAATATTTTCTTCTGTTGCCTTCTACGTAACCTGAGCCATCTTAGAATTCGCATTATGATATATACACTCAGACCCCCATCTAAACCGGTTTTTTAAGTATTTGCTAATTTTTTTAATAGCAATAATTGTTTTAGTTACTGCCAATAACATATTTCAACTATTAATTGGCTGAGAAGGCGTTGGCATTATATCTTTTCTACTTATTAGTTGATGACATGGTCGAATAGATGCTAATACTGCCGCGCTTCAAGCTATTATTTATAACCGCATTGGAGATGTTGGCCTATTTTTAGCTTTAGCTTGAATAGCAACCAACTTAAGCTCTTGAGAGTTCACAACTTTATTTGTATCTTCAAAAGATATAAATTTAAATCTACCACTATTTGGTCTTATTTTAGCTGCGGCTGGAAAATCTGCACAATTTGGACTTCACCCATGACTTCCCTCTGCTATAGAAGGGCCGACCCCTGTTTCCGCTTTATTGCACTCAAGCACAATAGTTGTTGCTGGCATTTTTATTCTTATTCGCGTTAGCTCTTTACTTGAAAATAATACTGCCGCTTCCACCTTTTGTTTATGTCTAGGCGCAATTACAACCCTTTTTACAGCAACTTGTGCTTTAACCCAAAATGATTTAAAAAAAATTATTGCTTTTTCTACATCGAGTCAGCTGGGCTTAATAATAGTAACAATTGGACTTAATCAGCCTCAATTAGCTTTCTTACATATTTGTACTCACGCATTTTTTAAAGCTATGCTCTTCCTCTGCTCAGGCTCTATTATTCACTCATTAAATGATGAACAAGATATCCGTAAAATAGGAAATATACTTAAACTTACCCCTGTTACATCCTCTTGTTTAACAATTGGAAGCTTAGCTTTAATAGGTATGCCATTTTTAGCTGGGTTTTTTTCGAAAGATGCCATTATTGAAACTCTCAACACATCTTACCTAAACGCCTGAGCCCTAACCTTAACTCTAGCTGCTACAACTTTTACAGCCGCATATAGCTTTCGACTAATTTATTTTGTTTCTATTAACACCCCACGTTTTAATGTTACAGCACCTATTAATGAAAATAATAAGACTTTAATTAATCCATTAAAACGTCTCACTTATGGAAGCATTATTGCAGGTTTAATTATTACGCTTAATATTGTGCCCTATAAAACCCCTATCCTAACTATGGCTAAAACAACTAAAATAGCTGCTTTACTTATAACCATTATTGGAGCAACTATAGCTTTAGAACTAGCTCTTTTAACTTCAAAACAATTTAAAATAATACCCCACAAAACTTTATACCACTTTTCTAATCTACTTGGTTTTTACCCCCACATTATGCATCAAATTTTTCCTAAAATAAGCTTACTTACTGGTCAAAATATTGCTAACAACACTTTGGATCAAACTTGAATAGAAAAAATAGGCCCTTATTCTACTGTAACTCTTAACACACCGCTAATTTCTGCAACAGATGCTTTCCAGCACGGCATCTTAAAAACCTATCTATACCTCTTTTTATCCACTCTTATATTTGCAATTTTAGTTTTATGAGTTCTACATTATTAAACTGCACGGAGCGCCCCCTTTGTTTTACCACGAACTACTATTAATACTACAAACAAAACAACTAATAATGCTAAAGAAGCAACCACTAAAAATCCGCCCCCCTCAGAATATAAATAAACCACGCTTACAGCACTCTCTTGTACGGAGCTAACACCATATAAATCTTCGCCAACAACTCATGCTTCTTCAGTTTTTAACTCTTTTTCTTCTATAATTAAAAAAATTACAAACCCACATAGGTATGAACCAAATGTACCCCCACTGGGATAATCTTCTAAACCATCTTGCTCAAAACTTGTTGTAAAAGCAGTTGAGTAAGCAAAAACTACTACCATCCCCCCTAAATAAACTAAAAATAAAATTAAAGGTAAAAAAGAACTTCCTATACAAGCCAAAAATCCACACCCACTTCCTGCCACTAAAACCAAACCCAATGCTCCGTAATTAGGCCCGGGATTAGAAGAAACCCACGCTAAACCAAAAATACATAATAATAAAAATAAAGATGCTATTAAAAACATTACTCTAACTTGGAATTTAACCAAGACCTGTGATCTGAAAAATCACTGTTGTTTTCAACCACTAGAGTATAATGGCCCCCCTACGAAAAACCTACCCCCTGTTAAAACTATTAAATAATACTTTAGTAGATCTCCCAACCCCACCCAATATTTCATCATGATGAAACTTTGGCTCTTTATTAGGTTTATGCTTAATAACCCAAATTCTAACTGGGCTTTTTCTAGCCATACACTATACACCTGATATCACCATAGCTTTTTCTTCTGTCGCCCATATTTGTCGAGATGTTAACTATGGCTGACTTATTCGAAATACTCATGCAAACGGGGCCTCTTTCTTTTTTATTTGTATTTATGCTCACATCGCTCGCGGACTCTATTATGGCTCTTATTTACATAAAAAAACATGAAACACTGGTGTCATCATTCTTTTTCTTGTCATAATAACTGCATTCGTGGGCTACGTTCTTCCATGGGGCCAAATATCTTTTTGAGGGGCAACAGTTATTACTAATCTTCTTTCCGCCATCCCTTTTTTAGGAGAAACCCTGGTACAATGAATTTGAGGCGGTTTTTCAGTAGATAACGCAACCCTTACCCGATTTTTCGCCTTTCATTTTTTATTGCCCTTTGTGGTTACAGCAGTCGTTATAACACACCTAATTTTTCTTCATGAAACCGGCTCCAACAATCCAGTAGGTTTAAACTCAAATATAGATAAAATTTCATTTTACCCTTATTATTTATATAAAGATTTATTTGGCTTTATATTATTTTTTTTACTTTTAATTTTACTCGCACTTTTTTATCCTAAAATTTTAGGAGACCCAGAAAACTTTACTCCAGCAAACCCTTTAATAACACCCCCTCACATCAAACCAGAATGATATTTCCTATTTGCTTACGCGATTCTTCGCTCAATTCCTAATAAATTAGGGGGAGTAATTGCTTTATTTGTCTCAGTTTTAGTTCTCTTACTTATACCTGCACTTCACACATCTAAACAACAGGGAGCTACCTTTCGTCCTTTTATACAACTTTTTTTATGACTACTCCTTATAGACGCATTAATCCTAACATGAATTGGTGCAATGCCTGTAGAACCTCCTTTTATTATAATTGGCCAAATCGCATCAATTTTTTATTTTATACTTTTCTTTATTTTCCTTCCCATTACAGGTCAACTAGAAAAAAAAATATTTGAAAAACTCAAATGATGCATCAAAAGCTCAATTGTGAAGCGCTGGTCTTGTAAACCAGAAGGTGACGGTTAAATTCCCTCTGTTTGCTTAAAGAAAAACGCTAAAAAGTACATACATATTCTCTGTTGCTTTTGATCTTATCAAAAATCCCAATTTATAACAAATACTTATTAATGTTCTCAAATATACTCTATCTGTTTTCACTCTATCTTACTTCATGCTCTTTTAAAGACTGAAGTTAAACAAAAAAGAAGAAGCCAACAACCTCGGCAGCAGCACAAAACATCCTTTGTTGCCGGACGTGAGAAAAACACTACAGTTCTAAAAAAAGCCATAGGAAGGAAGTGGAAGAACCTCAGAGGCGAGTGGGAGTGTGAAAGGAATGTGGCCGCATTTTTCCCCCTCCCTGCATGTAAGCTCGCTGTTTGCAGGCAAAGGGAGAGCTGCTGGGGGAGTTTTACTATTTGGAAACTTTGCTGTTCAGAAGTGCAGTGCAAGTGAAAGCAACTGACTCGTCCATGTTCTCCTTCTGGGCTTCGTAGCCAAAAACCCCAACCACCCCCCAAAAGACTAGCAGATTTAGCATCCAAGTTCTACTCTTGGTTCTACTTCTGTAAGCTCAAAAGGATCTAATTTCTGATGATTACTTTAATTCTTGCATTGCATTAAGTTTTACCACCCTGATGCCCGCACTCTTTGCAGCCTCCTTGGTGCACCCACAACCACTACAACACTGGAGGGAGCAGGCACTGATGACTTTGGCACTGAAACATTTGGAGAAGCTCTGAATTTTATTCCTCGTAGCTCCCAAGCCTCTGACATTGCCAAAAAACAAGCAGGAGAAAACAGAAGAGTCATTTGAAAACAATGCCACGAAAAGGAAATCAATTTTGTATGCATTTCTGGGATTAATGGCCAGCATAAAAGAACGCATGGACCACAATCTTAGGAGGTCTTTATGTCACACTATGGCAGAGACTTATGGCAAAGCAACATC
>JASSZB010211454.1:0-16622 GCA_031763765.1 Psittacara erythrogenys
TTCGCCCCGCCGCCCAGAAGCGAGCCGAGGAGCGAGGTGGCCGAGACGACGCAGCGGAGGACCTTGGCGTCGTGGTCGGGATCCGGAGCTTTCAGCGTCACCGCTCCGACGATCGCGTTCCAGTCGTTCCAGTACGGCAGGCCGGGCATGGCCTGGGCCGCCGTCTGCTTCGCGTAGGTGTTGGCCTCGGTCAGCTTCGCCTCGACGTCGGTCAGCTTCTGCGTGTTCGCCCTCACCGCTTCGGTCTGGGCATCGACCTTGGGACCGAGGGCGCGGACGTTCTCGTTGAGTTCGCCGATCTCGCCCGTGTTGCCTTCGACGGCCTCGGTGTTGGCCATCGTAAGCCCCGCCTGGGCGACGGCCTCGACGAGGGTGCATTTCTGGATGTGTTCGCCGTTGACGTCGATCTTGGTGGCGATCTGCCGGCGGGAGTTCGGATCGATCCCGACCGTCATCTTCCCGTCTGCGAGAGGATTGAGAACTTCGGCGACTGGGTTTTCAGGCATGGCTTTAGAGGAGCGGTGCAGACGTCTGCACCGCGATCAGGCAAGGAGGAGTTGCGCCGTCGATTGCACGGCCACGGGACGGCCTTTCAGGAAGTCGCTGTCAGGCCGGGCAAGGGTGCGGCCGCTGGCGTCCCACTCGTCGTGGGCGCCGAGGACTCCGTCGTAGCTGGCGTACAGCGAGTTGACGCCGAGGCATGCGCCTGCGCCTTTCACCGCGGTGTAGACGGTTCGGCAGCGGCGGCGTGGATTCCCCCACGCTCGATCGTCCGGTTCGGAAACCATCCACTCGGCCGAAAGGGTGTTGATGCGGTAGATGCCCCGCCCCACGAGCTCGACGACGTCGCCGCGCCACAAAGGCATTCCGAGACCGCCCGCGACCCGTCGACGCATGAACTCGGTCGAGAACTTGCACACGACGCGGCGGGTGGCCAGGCGGCCGGCGATGATTCCGCACGCCCGATCGGCCGCGGCCTGCGAGTTGATCTTCCGGTCGAAGAGGGAGAACGGCAGCCAAAGCCCTTCCCAGTTGTCCGGGCGTTCGTCCCAGGGGGTCGTGGGATCGGCGGAGATCGGATCGAAGTAATGCGACTGGATGCGGCGGCGCAGCTTCGGATCCCACCCCGAGACGCGGACGTCGTTCGCCTCGATCTGGAGCTTCGTCTCCTCCCACTCTTGATAAAGGCGGAAGGGCGCCTCATTCGGATCGACGCCGTCCGCGACCGCCGACGCGTAGGTGGGATAGAGCCGTAGGATCGGCTCCGTACCGAACCACCCGTCCGGGGATCCCGCCCGGAAGCGGCGCCCCGAGCTCGTCGGGAAGTAGCCGTAGATCCACGTCGCGGCGTAGGTCTCCATCCACCGGCGAACGTGGTCCGCCGGCACGTCGCCGCCGCGCGCGATCTCCGACCAATCCCCCGAGGCCGGGCTGTCCGCGAGCGGTAGCCGAACCGTCGTCGGTTCGATCTGGGGGTTCGGGTCTCCCCCGCCGTGCTTGACGACCTTGGCGAGCGCCTCGTCCAGATAGAGATAGTCGTAGGGGTATGGGTCGCGGTGGCGCGGGTTCTCGAGTAAAGCCCATTCGTCCCGGAAGGTGGCGTTTAGCGATTCGGCACGAAGGAATGGAGCTCCGCGCTTCGGCGTAGGCGTTGACTGACCGCGGAAGAATGGCGCATCGAGTTCGTCGAATAGAAAGTCAACTGGGACGTTGGTCAATCGAGCGAGGTCCCAAAGGGCGTCGTCGACGCCGATCTCTCTACCAAGTGCAGAAAATCCTGCCTGGACGTTGGGCGGGCTCTCCGGAACTTCCAGATAGACCCGCATAGCCCGCTCCCGGATCTCAATAGGTGCGGCCGCGGTCTCGGCCGTCACCGGCTCGTAACCGGCCACCGCTCCATGGACGAAAGGCGAGTAGGCGCCGTTGCCCACGAGCTCGACCTTGATGCGCGCCCCGAGGTCCTCGGAGTTGGGATCGTAAGGGGTGGCGTCGAGCTTCGTCACGGAAACCGCCACGGACGTGCCCGGCCCTTCGGAGCGGGCGAAGATCTCCGTCTGCTCGGCCACCCCGCCGCCGGCGATCGCGGTCGGTCGCTCGGCGAAGGCCTGTTTCGTGGAATACGCACGACCCGTCGTCGCCATACGGAGCGGCGCGATCTCGACGTCGACGGCGCCGCTCGGTCGATAGAACCAAACGGGGACGTCCGGAACGATGCGCGGCCAGGGATCCGCCTCGTCGACGTCGTCGAAGGCCTGGATAAAGCCTTCGCGGTTCGTGAGGCTGAAGATCAGGACCTCCCTTAAGTTAAGGGGCAGGATGAGGACCTCCTGGAATCCTTTCTGCCGAGAGCCGATGGAGCCCTGCCCTGCCGTCTCCCCACCACGGTTGACGTTGACCGATCCGCCCGCGAGGAATTGGAGAGCGAGCTTGCACGCCGGGTCGGTCGCGCTTCCGGAAGAGCCGAAGCCGAACTCCAGGTCGATGCCGTCGGCGATGCCGCGGTCGAAGGTGAAATAAGAGAGGTAGAAGCCGCGATCGCCACCGTACGTAGAGACCGAGATAGCCGCTGCCGCCATGTCCTCGTCCCGGGCGAGACGCGCCTGGTTCAGACCGCCACGTCGCCATCCGTTCGCGCCTTCCGCGAGACCGAAGTCTGCGAAGGTGAGCCGGGCGTATTCCCCGGTGAAGTTGTTCGCCCACGCGAACTCGTCCGCCATGCAGAGCGGAAGGAGGATGAGGTTCCCCCCGATCGGCTCCTGCCAGACGTTCGACATGAGTTGACGACTCCAACCCGACGCGGCCTGGCCTTCGCCGGAGGGATACTGCCCCTGCACGAAAAGCCCCAGCCGTGGCCGGCGCAACCGGCGGTGGCTGGGGTTGAGAACGATCGAGAGGGCCATTAGAATCGGCTCGTCGCGCGAGATGCTTGAGTGGAGTGACTTACGGAAACCAGGCCGGAGTACTGCCGGAGAAGGCGGACGATCTGCCGTTCGACGTCTCCCTGCCGACCGCCCCCGAGCTCGGTCGCTTGGACGCCCATCCGGCCCAACTCGCCACCGCCCGCCGCGAAGCTCTGCAGGTCCAGTTGCCGGCGGTTGATCGAGACGAGCGTCTCGAGGGCTCGCGTCTGGCGCTCGGCCTGGTTCTGCAGGTCGGGGGCGGGATCGGTCGAAGGAGCTCCGGCAGTCGTGGTCGCGCCCTTGACCTTCGCCGCTTCTTCTTCGAAGTCGATGCCGAACTTCGCGAGCACCCCCCGCCGCCGACGTTCCCGCTGGAGGCGTTCGTACTCGGCCTTCTTTTCCTCGGCGGTCAGCTTGTGGAGCTTGTAATTGCCCGGCTTGCCCGGGATCGGGATCTTGTTCCCGTCCGCGTCGAGCTCGTATCGGACTTCGGGGACCGCCGCTTTGTCGGCCTGCTTGCCTTCGAGGATGTCGATCGCATCGCTCATACGAGCCGCGAGGTCCGCCGCACCGGCGATCAGCACGCCGCCGATCAGGCCGATCGGGCCGGTGATCGTCTTGGCCAGCATGCTCCCGAAACCGGTACCGCCCGCGGCGGCGCTTCCGTTGACGGCGTTCATGGCCATGTTGCCGAGCAGCCCGCCCGTGCCTTTGTTCAGAAGGCCCAAGGTGATGACGGCGGTCTGGATGCCTTCCGGAAGCCGCGCGAAGGCGGTGGCCAGGGAGGCGGCGACTCCGGCGACCTGCTGGATGACCGGAAGCATGGACCGGATGGATCGCAAGGCCGAGTCAAAAACCCGCCCGACGTTCTCACGGTTCTTCTCGACGATCGCCGGAATCCGCTCGACCATCTGGGTCACGCCTTCGACCGCCGCTTGGGCGCCCTTGGCGATCGCCTGAGGATTGAAGAGCTTCTCGAACGACATCGCGAGACGGTCGATCCGGCCGTTGGTCACCATCCCGCCCAGGCTTTCGCCGAGGGCGTCCGCCGAAGGCAAGGCGACGCGCAGAATCGAGTCGCCGAACGCCCGGACCGCACGGGTCGCGTTATCCATAACGGATGCCGTCCGTGCGGCCGTGCCCGAGGCCATCGAGGCGGACAGACCGCCGTAGCGCGCATTGGTCTCGGCCTCGACCGCGCCCAGGAGCTGCTCTTTGGATCCGTCGAACTCGCCGCTCTTCTTGAACCGCAAGCCCCGGGCGCGGAGGGCGTCCCGAGAGATGCCCGCCGAGCCGAGCGATTCGATCGCTTCGCCGAACTGCCCGCCCTGCGCGTATCCCAACGCCCGGACGAACTCCATGAGCTTTTCCCGGGATCCGCCGAAGACGGTCCCAAGCTTCTCGGCGATCGGAAGGAAGCGCTCCGTTTGAAGGCCGAACGCTTCGAGCTGGGACGCGGCCTCGGCGAGTTCCGTCGAGCCGAACACGGACGGAACGGCCAGCTGGTCGACGAACTTCATGATGCCCGCCGCCCGCTCTCCCGAGTGGGTGATCGCCTCCAGCGAGCGCTTGAGGGTGTCGAAAGAGGTCGAGACCTTCGCCGCGCCGACCGCCATTCCGACGAGGCTCGCGATACCGACGCCTCCGGAGAGGCCGGCGAGACCGCCCACGGCCGAAACCGCCCCGCCGATCGCGCGCCCCATGTGCTGGGTGGCGTCGATGACTTGCCGAGTGCCGGCGACGTAGTTCCCGGCGCGGGCTTCGAATACGGTTACGAGTACGTCTTGAACGCCCATGGGCTACTCCTTCTTTTGGAACGGCTCGTTTTCGAGCATGGCGAGGGCGACGAACTCAGGGACGCGCCGCCGCTTTTCGGGCGAGAGGTCCTCGTAGTGCTCGCCGTAGACGTCGCGAGCTACTTGGATCCGGATCCGTCTCCAGCCGTCTCGCTCGAGGCTTTTTTTGCCGCGGCCACGGCCTGGGCGAAGACGTCGTCGATCTCGCCTTGCCTGTCGTCGATCTGCTCGATGAGGGTCTGCAGAGCCCACGGCGTCCGGAGCAGGTCGCAGGCCGCTTTCTGGCTGATAGGGGTCGGGTCCGCGCTCCAGTAATGGACGGTGAAAGCGGCCGCCGCGGCCTTGTCGTTCTTCGGCACGCGCCATCCTTTCGGCTCCGACCCCGGCACGGCGCGCCAGTCTCGGACCATCGAGGCGAACTCGACGACCGACTCTTTGAAGAGGTCGATCTCCTCGTAATCCTCGCAGTGGCGGAAGGTGTAGGCCACGGGGCCGACCCAGACGGTGAAGGTCTTCTCCTTCTTCTCGAAGGCGGCCAGGGTCTGGGCGACGACGTCGCCGTTGGCGATAACTTCCTCGGCGAGAGCGAGGGCGCTGACTAGGGACATGGTGGGTTGTGCGCTACAATGCCGCGCGTGGCGAAACGAGGCGGACGAAACGGATGTCGGTGGGCGGCGCTCTACGTGCTGCTAGGCGCGATCGCGATCGTGCTCGCTCTGATGGCGACGAGCGGGGACGCCCGCGTCCGATTGCACAACGCGCTGTTCGAACGGTTCTCCCCGCCCGAAGAACCGGAATCGCCCTAAGCGGACGCTTCTTCCGGCGGGGCCGGCACGGTCGCGGCCTGGGTCGCTTCGTCGAGCGTGTCGGCCCTGAAGCCGCCGAGCCCTTCGCCCTTCGCCGGGTCGATGGGCGACGAGCCGCCGCCGAAGCCGTGCTTCTTGTGCTTGGTCTTTTCTTCCTTGGTCATTAGCTGGCCCTCACGACGGTCGGTTGCCCGACGTTCACGAAGCTGTGCGAGGCGGTGATGATCGCCGCGTTGTCGAAGGAGACTCGGGTCTGCTTGAGGAGGGAGTTCCCGGAGACGCTCGCGCCTCCCACGCCTGGCGACGTCCGGAACGAGTAGCCGAAAGCGGCGGTCCCGGTCAGGATCGAGACGAGCAGAGGGTTGCCGGAGACGGCCACCGGGTCGCCCGCGTTGACCAAGGTGCACCCCTCCATCTGACCCTTGGCGTAGTCGATGTCGTGGCTGCCCGTCTTGAGAAGGCAAGGAAGGGTCGCCTGGGCTCCCCCAAGGTTGACGCCCACCAAGACTTCGAGGTCCTCCACGTCGCCGTCGAGGATCGTCTGCACGAACGCCGGGTTCAGGTCGACGCGGTAGTTGCTCTCGATCTGATAGTTGGTGGCGCAGGCGACCTCGAGCTCCCACTCGTCGGCGTCGCCGCTCAGCTCGTCCGTGATCGTGTCGATGCTCAGGCTGCCGCCACGGAGGCGGAAGAGGACGTCGTCCCCGCCCACGGAGAACGCGGTGATGTTGAGGTTCGTCTGGCGACGACCGGCCGCCGAGGTCACGAGCTCCTCGATGCGGAACGGCATCTTCTTTTTGGCCGGCACTTCGCGCCCGTACCGCTGGGCGACGGCTCGGCCGTCCGCGGTGATGACTTCGGGATTCAGCCCGAGCGCTTTGAATCGTCCGAGCATGTCGACGGCCACGCCGTTGTTCAGCGTGGCCAGGTTTACGGCTTGATGGGTTAGGGGCATGGCTTAGCTCTATTTCGAAAGCGTGCGGAGGTAGTCCAAAAGGGCTTTGTTGCGGGGCGTCCATCGGCGACGCATCTCGCGCTGGACCTGGCGCGCGACCATCTTCACGGTTCCGCCCGTGGCGAGGACGTACCGCGCGTACTCGACGTCCTCGATCGCCAGATCGAAGGTCTGCATGCCGCCCTTGCCTTTCCGGAGGGCGATGCCGTCGCGGAGCTTGCCCGACTGGACGTTGATCGGATTCAGGGGCACCGCGCCCTTGATCCCCCGGATCTTCATCTGCCGCTGGGTGAGCTGGCGACGGCGTCCGGTCGGGGTCGAGGCGGAAGGGCTTGCGCCGCGGGCGAACGCGCCTCGGGTTTGCTTCGGCGTCAGGTTTCCGCCGAGCAGCTGCTGCAGGTCTTTCTCTCCCGCTTCGGAGAGTTTGCGGTGGCCAGTGAGACGGTCGTCCTTGCCTCGCTCGAAATCGGCGACCTGCGCCCGGTAAAGGTCGATCGCCTTCGTGTAGGTGGCCACGGCTACTGGTAAACGAGGGTCTTCACCCGGAAAGACACCCTGACGCTTCGGAAATTGTCCGTGTCCTGATCGTCCCCAGGCACGACGCCGGAAACCTGCCGGTCGTAGCCGACGCCCGCGTAATCGCCGAGAGGGCTGGGCACGGCGTCCGGATCGAAGGGCGCCAGCCGCTGGACGAGCTTATCGGCCGCCTCGAAGAGGTACTCCTCGACCTCGACCTCCTTCTCAGGGAGCGGGAGGCGCATCTCGATCTCGATCTCGTAAAGCTCCTCGACCGACCGCACCCCGTCGAACTCCCGCCCCACCACGGTGCGCGCGATCGCGCTGGGATAGGTGCGGATCGGCTTGGTCGGCTGGCCGAACTTCACGATCGGCGTGGATCCGGGATAGTCGGCGAGGACCGCCGCGACGTCGACGGCGAGCTGGGCTTTAAGGGCGGGAAAGTGGTGGGGCATCCTAGTCGATCTCCTCCAGCGGTACTTCGCAGTTGTCGCAGGCTCCGAAGCCCGCGTAGACGAGGGCCTCGCCCTTGATGGCGTAGGTACGGCCCTGGATCGTCAGGCGTCCGCCCTCCGCGAACTTCGGGGCGTGCTCCGGATCACAGAGGAACGAGGAGCCGCGCTTCGTCACCACGCCGAACTTCTCGTACATGGTTCCGGAGTCGAGCGGGTAGCGCATCCCCTCGACCGTGCCCTGCGGATCGTCGCCGTAGCCCTTGAGCACGTTGTCCTCGACTACCGCCTCGGGCAGGTCGACCGTGGCGGTGTGGGGCTTGAAGGGGACGGACACTAGGCCATCCTCCGGTAGCGGCGGACAGCCCCGGCGAAACTCGCCTCAAGTTGCGAGGCCTTCGTGACCGCGCCTCCGGAAACGTCGTACTCCCGCTCGACGGGACCGGCCTTCTCGCGCTTGAGGGCGCCGGTCGACGTCGAGTCGGTCGAGATCCCGGCCGCGGCCTTGGAGTAGAGCGCGAGCCGCACGTCGGCGGGAAGCTCCTGGACCAGGCCGAAGACGCCCCGGATCTCGACGGCGCGCCGGGCTCCGGAGACGTAGCCGGCGAACTCGATCCGCTGGAAGGCGTAGCGGCCGAGCTTCCGGTTCTGCAGGAAGAAATCGACGTCCGCCTGCAGCTGCGTGCCGCCCACCTTGAGGCTGGCCACGGAGAGGATCCCGACGCCGGGAAAGAGGCTGTGTCCCTCCGGTCCGTCGAAGCGCCGCGTCTCCTCCTCGCCGCCGAGGAACGGCGTCCAGGCCACTTCCCCTTCCCAGGCGAGGGTGGCCGCCTCGAGGGCGACCTCCAGATTGGTGAGGTCCTGGGGGACCTCGGAAAGCAGACGTTGCCCGACCATCCACTGGGCGAGCTCGGAGGCGGTCGGGTAGGCCATGGCTTAACCCTGCGGCGCGGCCGCCGCCTTCTTCAGCTCGTCCCGCTCCTTCGTCGCCGTGGCGAGATCCTTCTTGAGGTCGGCGTTCTCGGACTTCGCGGCGGCCAGAGCCGACTTCGCGTCGTCCCGCTGCTTGACGGTCGCGGCGACGGCCGCCTTCTCGCGGGCGAGATCCGCGGCCTTGGCGTCGCGATCGGCGGTCAGGGCCGCCACCGCGCCGACGTCGACGAGCTCCTTGCCCGCCGCCTTCGCGAGCGCATCGAGGTCGATCTCTTCGGCCTCCGGAGCGGCTTCCGGCGCGGGTTCGTAGCCTTCCACCAATCCCAGGGCCTTGGCCCTCTCGAGCGGGATCTCGCCGTTCTCGCCGACGAGCAGGGTGTGGGGCTTTTCCGTGGATTCCGGGGTCACGACCTGGCCGTTCTTGTCCAGGTACAGGCGACGAGGGGACCGCCAAAGGGCGGCGCTGGAAGGAGGGTTCATGCGGGGATCGTCGAGGACGCGGGTCGGGCGGGTCGGCCCGCCGCACGCGGCATGGGCCTCCCCGCAGATAACGCAGCGGACCACCGGCCTTAGGGCTCGGCCGTCCAAGTCCCGGTAAAGCCCATCACCCGCCAAGAGCCCGTCTTGAAGCAGGCCAGGCGCACGGTGGAGCCGACGACGCTCGACGCGAGGTACTTGCCCGCCGCGCCAGGCGCGCCGGTGGTCGGGAGGGAGATCGTCTCGACGCCGCTCGGATCGATCCGCAAGGGTTGGGCGGCCTCGACGGAGAAGACGTAGTGGAGGCCGCGGGTGGCCGGGGGAAGGACGAGGGTCACGTTGCCGGGCGCGCCTTCGTTGGTGTGGCACGTGCCGGTCTCGCCCTCGGTGAGAAGGTCGTTGGCGACGTGCGCCTCGGTGTCGATCGGCGCGCGGCCGAGAAGGGTTTGGCTCATGGTTCTAGGAAAAAAAGGGCCCGGTGCAGACGTCTGCACCGGGCGGGGTCCTTACGCCGTCAGGTCGATGTCGACCAGCGCGGCGGGCCGCTTCACGCCGAAGGCGGCGCGGAGCTCGCAGAGCATGGCGACCATGTTGCGGACGAAGAAGTCGGCGTGGCTGTCCGAGGAGTACATCGTCGCGGCCTCGCGGTCCCACAGGGTGCAGACCTTGAAGTCGCCGAGGATCGCCCGGCCGAGGGTCATGTCCTCGTGCTCCGCGACCGGGACGCCCCAGATGCGCGGCGCGCCGAGCACCGTCGGGCCGCCGAAGAAGTAGCGGCCCTCGCCGTCCGTGGCCAGGTCGATCGCCTCCCAGTCCTCGGGGTTCATCAGGAACGCGTTCGGGATCGCCCGCCCCTGGATCCGGCACTTGGTGCGCGCCTTCCGCAGGGTGGTGAGCTTGCTCGTGTCGTACGGCTGGACCGTCATGCCCGGGGTGTTGACGATGCCGAGGAAGTGCTCCCCGGAGCCGTCGCCCGTCACGATCTCGCGCTCGAGGGTCTCCGCCACCATGAAGCGGAGCTCGTTGTCGACGATGCTCCGGATCTGGGCCGCGTCCGCAAGCGCCCGGCGGGTCGCCGGCACCCAGGTCGCGATCGTCTTCACGATCGCCTGGATGGTCTCGTAGGCGAGGCCCGACTCAGGCTTGGCGCCGCTCCCGCCGCCGGTGGCGGTGGCTTCGGCCACGACCGACGCCTTGTTCTCCCGGACCGTCTGGCGGACGAACTCGATCAGGTCGCTCTGCGTGCCGCCGATGGTGATGATGTCGCGGATGGAGAGCGGCCGCATCGGGAGCGGGACCGTGGCGTCGTACTCCCGCCGGACGAAGGCGCCCGCGCTCGCGTCGTTCGCGCCGGTGAGGAGCGTCTTCAGCTCGACGCGGGGGCTCTCGAACTTGCCCTCCGGAGCCGCGCCGCGGCGGGCGTTGTCGGCGGTCCAGCTCTTGAACGCCTCGTTCTCGAAGACCGCTTCGGAAAGCGACTTCACGCCCCCCGCGCGCTGGCCCTGCTCAGCGTAGGCGCCGCCCTCCCGGCGGACGGGGGCCTTCAGCTCGGCCAGGCGGTCGGCGTTGGCCGACTTGCCCGATTCGAGCTCGAAGAGTTCGCTGTACTTGACCTCTTCGGCTTCGATCTCCTTGTTGAGGTCCTTGACCTTCTTGAGCTGGTCGGCGGACGGGTCGGCGTCGCCGATTTCGTCGTAGAGCTTGGAGACGTCCGCGCGCTTGGCGGCGACGACCTTGCCCAGGGCTTCGAGCTTTTCGCTTTTCTTGAACGGCATGATGGTTTTTTTGGGGGTGGGTTAAAGTCGCGGGCGGTACGTCTTGAGCATTTCCCGTTCCAGCTCGGCCCGCAGGCTGGAGGGTTGGGGGGCGAAGAAGGCGTCGATCTCGTCGCGCAGGCTCTTGAGCCCGTCGACGGTGGCCTCCGAGAGGCCCCGGCCGCCTTCCTGCCGGGAGCGGATCTCCCGGAGCCGGCCGAGGTAGCCCTTCACCGCGGCTTGCGCGGCCTGGGCGTCGTCGGAGAGCCGGAGCCCCCCGAAAGTCGATTTGGCGGCCACGTAGGCCGTCTGCTGCACCACCTCGACGCCTTCGCCGACCGTGACGGCCAGGCCGTCGATCGAGTAGGGAGCCTCGAAGTACTTGCCGCCGGCCTCGTAGACCGCGGTCGCCTCGAACACGTCGGCGACCCAGGCGTAGACGTAGCCGAGCGGGTTCTCCGCCTGCAGCTTGGCCTGGACCGCCTTGGCGATCATGCGCCGCTTGTCGTCCGCGCTCGGGCCTTCGCTCTTCACCGCCGGCTTTTCGCCGAGCAGCTCCTCGAAAGAGGGGAGCGACTTCAGGGCCCAGGCCTTGACCGTGGCCAGGTTTCGCGGGTCGCAGGGCGTGGGCGTGAGGCTCGCGTCGAGGCCGAGCGGCCAGCGCTCGATCTCGCCCGTGTCCTTCTTGGCCACGAGGTGGGAGGCGGTGCCGCTGGACCAGCCGAGCGAACCCTCCTCGACCATCTTGTAGACGGCGGAGGAGTAGCGGTCCCTTAGATCGAGCTGGCCCTCGACCCAGAGGCCGATCTCGTCCTCCTCGCTCTCGGTGATGTCGCCCTTGCCGAACTTCTTCGTCTTGAGCGTGGAGTCGAGGCCGTGGTGGTAGTAGAGGGCGGACTTGGCGGGAAGGTCCACGTCGAAGTCGGTCGACTTCGTGAACCACTCGCCGGCAAGGTCGGCGGTCTCCTCGTCGCCGAAGAGCACGAGGTGCCCCGCGACCTTGCCCTTGCCGAGAGCCTTGACGCTCCCGCCGAAGCCGATGGTGGTGGAATTGAGTCTCATGGGAGTCAGGCCGAAAAGGCGAACTTGAGGTAGATGTCCGGGCGGGAGAACGCGACCCGGCCGTCCCGCCTCCGCTTGAGCCGGCAGGCGCAGTGGGCTTTGCAGTCGGTCTGCCCGTCGCCCGGGTAGGAGATGATCGTCGCGGCCGTGTAAGGCCCGAGTTCGTGGAGCGACAGACAGTCGTCGCAGTGCTCGGTCGGCCCGAAGAGCCAGTCGTACTCGTCCTCCGGATCGCCCGCCGCGACGAACGCCTCGTTCGCGGTGCCGCGCATCCGGGCCACGTAGTGCCGGGCGTCGGCGTCGACGACGTTCTCTTTGAGGTTGCCGTCGGCGTCGTAGTACCGCTCGCTCTTGTCCTTCAGCGCGCCGAGGAACCGTTGCAGGTACTCGTCTTGGCCGTCGGCCACGTCGAGCCCGAAGCGAAGATCGTCGTCGGTCCGAAGCGTCAGGTCGCCGCCGCGCTGGCGGCCGAGCACGAACGCCTCGGTATGGCCTTCGACGAGCAAGAGGTGGAACGCGTCCGCCCAGCCGTCCGGGCCGAGCTCGCCCGAGGCGAGCCGCTCCGTGAGGCCGCGCGTCTTGGCGACCTGGCCTTTCGCGAAACGGAGATAGTCGCGATCCGTCGGGACGCGCGGCCGGTTAGGCCCCGCCATCGCGGGCCTCCAGGGCGCGCTGGACCGCCTCTTGGGCGCGGCGGCGTTCGGCGATCTTCGCCTTCAGCTGCTCGGGCGTGGCGGCCGGCGCGGGCGGGGCCGCGTCCGAGTAGTAGATCTCGTCCGCGGGGCCGCTCGGGAGCCCGATCGCGCTCCGGGCCTCGGACCTTTTGATGACGTTCGCTTGGAAGTCCTCCCGAGCCCGCGCGTGCAAAGCGTCCTGGTCAGGCTGCAGGTCCGCGATCCGGCGCAGGTCGTAGCCGGCGCGCTGGCCCCGGGCGTAGCCCTCGCACTGGGGCAGGAGCTGGATGGAGTACTCCTCCTGGAAGCCGTCCCAGAGCGGCGCCATCTTGTAGCGCGCGAAGTACTTCCGGGCCTCCTCCGTGTTCTTGAACGTCGAGCGGGCGAGCCCCGCGCCGAGGCCGGCCACGATCGCGGGGACGTTCATCACCGCGGAGACCCGCTCCTCCGGAACCTGCCGGATCTTGTCGAGCAACAGGTCGGCGGGGGAGAAACCGAGGGGGGAGATGTCCGCCGCGAAGTGCGGGACCATCACGCCGCCGCGGCCGCCCCGGCCGAACTTCGTCATGATCTTGCTCTCGACGAGCTCCGCGTCCGACGGGTCGATGTCCTCCTTGGGCATCACCGACCAACCGACGATCGCCGGGTTCGCGATGATCTCCGCCGTGTAGGCGTCGGCCTCGAGGTCGGTCAGGACCAGGCCGAAGAGCTTCCGCAATCCCGACTGCCCTTTGAGCGGGTTCTTCGGATCGATCCCGTTCGCGAAGTGGACCATCTCGTTCGGCGCCCGCTTCTGGACGGTCCCGTCCGCCATTGTGATCTCGTAGCCCGCGAGGAGGCCGTCGCGATCGGCGATCGGCTTGACCGCCCAGTGCGGCACGTAGGTCGCCTCCCGGACGTAACCGAGCGAATCGAACACGAGGTCGAGGTACGCGTTGCCGTCGAGCTCGTAGCTCGCGACGAGGGCCTTGGCCTGCCGGCGTCCGGAGATCTTCCGCAGCGGATCCGGACGGAGCATGAGCTCCGCAAAGATCGTGGTGTGGTCGTATTGGTCCTGGCCGTCCGTCCCCACCGTGGTGGTGGCGATCGGCGCGTCGACGAACGCGTCGAGGATCGTCACGAGGCAGGCCTCCACGATCGTGCTCGCGTCGATCGCCGCCGTTTCGCTCGGGCGTTGGCGAGGATGGCCGCCGGGATAGGACGTGCCGCCCCGGGAGAGCGCGTCGGAAGCACCCCACCCTGTGACCGAGGCGCCCCAGCTTTTCAGGGCGGTGAAGGCTTTCTGGAAAGGGTTCATCAGGTCACGTCGATGCGCCGCTTCAGGTCGAGGTGCGCGACGATGTAGCGGGTCGCGTCGCACCCGTGGTCGTTTTTCTTCACCGGCTGCTCGCCCTTCTGCTGGGCGTTCGAAGCGTTCGGATTCACCGGCTGCTCCCAGACGTAGCCGTCGACCTCCTCCTCCGTGCACGCGGGCTTCATCGCCTCGACGAGCTCGGGATCCCGCTCCACGAGCGAATCCCGAAGGAAGAAGATCCGCGCCTTCCCGTCGCCCTCGGGCCGAAGCCGAGCCTTTACGGCCTGGATGCCAGGCGAGACGTCCTTTTTGGCCGCCGTCGTGCGGACGTTCAGGTGGCGCTCGAGCGTCGCCCGGTCCTCCATGTCGTGGTCGCAGACGATGGCCGAAAAGGCGGGCTCTCCTCGGGAAAGCTCCGCGATCTGCTTGGCGTGGTCCTCGACCAGGCGGCCGGTGTGGTAGATCTCGCGGTATCGGTAGAGTCGGCCGTCCGGATCCACCGCCCACCACTGGGCGACGAAGGCGTTCTTATAGCCGAAGTCGACGACGAGGAAGCGTCGCCAGGTCCTCGGGATCTCGAAGCGGTCGATCAGATGGACCGCCGCGTCCCACTCCTCGTAGACGACGCCCTCGGCTTGGACCCAGCGACCGTAGCGGTACCGCTGAAGCCGCACGCCGGTGAGCGAGTCGAGACGCTTGATGTACTTGCGCCCCGCCGGGGTGTAGTCGCCGCGGACGTGGTCCCAGTAGAGGGGATTGTCCTCGTGGCGGCACTCGACCATCCGGGTCTGGCCGCGCAGGGTCCGCTGGAGAAGCCAATGGGACGGCTTGTCCGGGTTCGTGTCCATCAGCAGCTGCTGATAGGGCACGACGCCGTTGCGAAGCCGGATCGAGGCCGACTCGATGTCGTTCTCGGTGCACTCGATCGCCTCCTGGATGTAGATGATGTCCCACTCCGTGGACATGATCTTCGTGGGCTTGTCGAGGCCGCCCACGACGACGACCGAACCGTTCGGGAACGTGTACTCCCGCCGCTGGGCCCGGCCCGCGCCCTCCAGGATCGGGTGGCCCGCCGGAACGACCTTCTCCTCCCAGGTCACGAGCCCGGAGTCGGTCAGCGAGGCGCGCGTCTTCCGGAGGAGCAGGATTCGCGCGCCGGGATACTTGTTCGCGACGATGTAGAGCTTTTCGAGGATGCCGCGGCTCTTGCCCGTGCCGGCAGGGCCGCTGAGCAGGACCTCGTCGTCCTTCGCGTAGAGGACGGTCTCCGCCGCGCCGAAAGGGCGATAGGGCCGGTTCCCTTCCCCGTGCTTCGGGGCCTTAGACCGCGTCGACGTCGACCGCTTGGAGCGCCTTGAAGGGCTGGCCGCCGCTGGTGAGGTCTTTCTTGTTCGTGAAGGCATCCCCAACGTCCTTGGCGGCCTGCTCTAGGAGCTGGGCCGCGGCCCTCGTGCGCCCGTCCACCTTGGCCGAGCGGTACAGGTCGTTCAGCTCTCGCAGCCGCCAGGCTTTGTTGGCGATCGCGACGTCCTCGACCTGGGCCTTGAACTCCTCACGGGTCTCCTCGAAGAGGTCGATGAGCTCCTCGCTCCGCCGTTCCCGGTTGGCCTCCTTGGAACAGTCGTATTCCCAGACCTGCTGCCGCGTGACCGTCTTTCCGGGGAACTGCTCGGCGAACGCCTTGACGACGTCCTTCGGCTCTTCGAAGAGGGCGAGCTGCACCACGATCCAGCGCTGCTCGGTCGCGTTCAGGCTTGCCATGGATCCTTGATGAGGGGCGGTCCGACGATACGCTCGACCTCGGCGAGGTCGAGGTAGGCCCGTTCGTTCATGCTGTCGCGCATAGCCTTCCGCCCGAAGTCCCACTCCACGCCGAAGTGCTCGACGGTGCCGCGGAACTCCTCGAGATCGTGGCCGACCATCCGGAAGACCGGGCGCCCGGTCTCTTCGTCGTAGACCGGCTCGCCCTCCTTCGTCTTCACGCCGAAGTGGCGGAGCTCGTGATCGAGGATCGCGGCCACGGCCACCGCGTTCGTGCGGGCGAACCACGGCGCGTAGAGGATGACGAGCAGGTCCGGAACCCAGCCGAACCACTCCCGCCGCTGTTGCTCGATGGCGCCCCGGGCCCAGGCGTCGCCTTTCTGCGGCGACGGCTTACCGAGCTGGGCCGTTCCCGCGACCATTTGGCCCGATCGGGAGAGCGGGACGTTCGTCCAGAGGATGGCGAGCCGCGCGCCGACCAGCTCTTGATGGTCGGTGATCAGGAGCGGCGACTCGGCGTTCAGAAAGTGGTCGTCGATCCAGGCCGCAGTGTCCCGGCAAGGAACGAAAAGCGGATCGAGCGGGATCTCGGCTTCCGGGTGCGGAATGGCGAGAAGCTCGGGGATCATGGGCGGCCGGGGAGCGTGCTCGTTCCGCGCTGCAGACGTCTGCACTAGATGAACCCGATCGTGTCGGCCGGGCAGGCCGTGACCTTGTCGACCATGATCGGCAGGGTCGATCCCGCCGAGACGTTCTTAAAGGTCAGCGTCGTCCCCCGGATCGTCCGCACGGTCACGTTCCCCGCGGTGGCCACGTAGAGCGAGCAGTACGGCCCCTGCTCATCGTTTGAGGCGACGATGAGGCGGCCGTCCTCGGCGGGGCTGTCGTTGCCGATCTCGCGGCTGCCGTCTTTGATCTGTTGAGCTCGGTTTGGCATGGTTAGAGTCCGATGCGGCCTCGTCCGCCGCCGATGATGATTGAGCCGCCGCCCTGGTCGACGTTGAGGGTGCCGACCCGGTTGGTGGCGTAGTTCACGTCTTTCCGCACGTCGCTCTCGACCGGTTGCAAGGCCCGCTCCGCCTCCCGCGCCGCATGGATCGCGAAGAGCGCGCTTCCCCTGAAGGTCAGGTGGACGCCGTCTGTGACGACGTCGTTGTACTTCGTGCCCGTGACGTCGATCGAGGCCGTCTCGCTCATGTTGGCGACGAGATACGGATTCTTGGGCAGGTAGTAGACGCGGCT
>JASSZB010219824.1:0-16545 GCA_031763765.1 Psittacara erythrogenys
AGCAAGGGGGCGAGCTGCGTCCGCGCCCACGTCTCCAACTCGGGCACGGCGACGCTCGCGTAGGCCCCGCCGCGGCAAGCGCGGCGCCGCCCGATCCGACGCGGGCAGAAGTAGCGCTCGATCTTGCTCCCGTCCCGCAGCGCCTTCACGTTGACCAGGAGGTTCCGCCCGCACGAGCCGCACGTCGCGACGCCCTTGCACAGGCGCTCGGTGGCCGCGGCGCGGGCGGTCCGCTCGGGCATCGCCTCCATCCTGGCGAGCACGGCCTCGTAGAGCGCCTCGGGCACGGCGGGGCGGGGCGGCTCCCCGTCGCGGCTGACGAGGAGCTTCTCGGAGAAGACGTGCTCGGCGTCGCCGTGCAGCCATCGCCCGACGTGCATGCAGTTGGAGACGATCCGCTCCACCTGGACGGGCCTGACCCGCTTCGGGTCCTTGGCGCGGTGGCCCCTCGCCTCGACCGAAAGGGAGATCCCGAGGTCCATGAGGCGGTTCGCCACCTGGTTGAAGCCCAGCGGTCCCGAGAGCCCGTCGCCGTGCGCGACCCACTGCATGCACATCTCGACGACCGCCAGCTCGTCCCACTGGGGGACCGCCTCCTGGCTTTCCCGCCCGCCCGAGCGCCAGCCGTAGCAGCTCGGGTCCCTAGTGAAGAGGCCTATCTCGGCGCGGAACTGCTTGTCGCGCGTGACGTCCTCGGAGGCGTGGTCGCGCTGGCGGCGGTTCTGGATGCTCTCCTGGACGAGGCCGTAGAGGCCGTCGCTCGTGGAGGTGTCGACGTCGCGCGCGTTGATGGTGAGCGCGATCCGATGCTTCCTGAGCTCCTCGCACAGGTCGAGGCACACCTGCGGGTCGCGCACGATGCGGTCGCTGTTCCAGCTCCAGACGTGCACGACGAGCCCTTCGCGGACGTCGTCGACGAGTTGGGACATCCGCTCGCGGTGGGGCCCAGGGCGGCCCGTCTGGCGGAAGGTCCAGGTTCCCTTCGTGCCCTCCTTCTCCCTGTAGATCCTGATCCGTTCGGGCGGGAAGCCCTTCGCCTTGCCCGCCCGAACGCCGAGCCGCTCCTGGTCGTCGCACGACTTCGAGCGCTCGTCGTCCTCCGAGCGGCGGACGTAGATGCCGATGCACCCCTCCCGCTCGTCCCTCGCCGCGGGGGCGGCGATCCTCCTCATCTGTTTCCTCGTGGGCATCGTTCGATCCTATTGTAGGTCTTGAACGTGAGCCGACCATGCCCGCCGTAGCGAACCTGGCGGCCTCGTTTCCAAGTGGCCGCGGGCGTTATACAAGCTTCTGAAGAGGGCGGAAGACGCGATACTTGAACCCTATCGTGCGTGCTCGCAAGGCCGACGATCGGCGGCTCGGGACGAGTAGTTCGCTTGGACGAGCCTAGGGTTGCTTGACGAACCTGGCCTTGCCGAGATCGCCGATCTCCATCGCCAGGCTCAAACCCTCCGGAGCGAATCTCGCGAGGCAGAAGCGTCGCTCGCCAGATGAAAGGTCTGAAACGGCGGGATACGAGCCGGTGGCCCAGGTTGCACCAGACAAAAGCCGCCTAGATTGGTCCAGGCTCCCGATCCTTTACGCTCACGGAGTACCTCGACGCCGCCGGAGCACTGGAAAACGTACCTGGGCAAGGTTCTGAGAATCCCTCTTGGAAGAATAGACCCTCTCAGGCCTTAGGATTTTGGGGAAGATCGAGAGGCTTAGCTCCCGTCACGACGCGCCGCTTTTGGCAAGCATTAATCTCGTCATTAGAAAGAGCCCCGATCCGTGCCAAGGCTTCCAGCAACGGGCGGCCCTCGTCGAGCATTCGTCTCTCCGTCCTGCGTTCCCGCTCGGTCTCCCTTAAGCGACCGCCAGGACCTTCCTGATCGAGATCGGCGAGGACTTCGCCCGATCCAGCTTCGGCTTTGAAATCGTCGGCCATGTCCTGCACGCTACCCGCTTCGTATCGACCGAAGAAAGTCGTGCGTTTAGGGGGCCGATCGGATCAGAGCGGCTTGCCTTTTCGGCGCGGTCGCCGACGATCGAGGCGAAGGCCGTCGAGAAACTGGGGATCGGCAAGGGTCATCTTATGGAGGAGTGCCCTGAGTTCGGCGACGGCCCAGAACCGAGGATTGAGGCTCACCAACCTCGTTCTTCCCACGTACGCGCCTACCGTGAGCCCCGCCTCCTCCAAGGAGTCGAGCGTGTACCGCGCCGCCGTCTGGCTGATGCCCAGCATCCGCGACAGCTCGGCCGCATGAACGTGATCCAACACCGCGATCGCCATGAGGGCCATCGTGCGGGCTCTCGTTCCGAACGTCTTATACGGATCAGTCGAGTCCAGCATACGCTGGATTTTAGCCGTTATTAGCTTTTTTTTAGCTGAATACCTGTCAATTTGCAAGGGCAGGTGAGTTCGAATCAGGACGTTCGACTCGTACGGCGTGACTTCCAATAGCATAATCTGGACATGTCCGCGCCCGTCGCCACGTCCAGACGTCGGCCACTTGGACCGCCCCACACTTCCACGTCCGCAAGTCGGCGCAGGGGGACTCCGCGATCGTGCGTGGCAATGGCGGACGTTTCGGCGTCAACCCTTGCCTAAGGCTCCTGTACCTGCTGATCGTCGCCTGGTCGAAGGGTGGGCACGATCTGAGCAGGGACGACTACCTGGCGGTCCCTGGCGTCGTGTTCGTTCCCTTCGGCCTCGCCGCTCACGCCTGGGCCGAGGTTCCTGCCGATTCGCCTTGGCATCGGTCCTTGAGGATAGAGGGCGACTACCTCGTCGCGACGGGCGTCGTCGTCACGGACGCGCTCTCGAGAGTCGAACTCGAGGCGGTGGACTCGGTAATGGCCGACTACCTAGGTCTTGAGGCGGACGATTTTGCCGCGAAGCTTGCGACCGAGGCTCCGAGGAGACGTTCGTGGAAGCATCTACGGTCCAGATCCTGAACGCTCGACTCGCTTAATGCCACATGGGTGCACCGCATCTGAAACAGTTGTCTGAGCCTCAGAACGCAGGAAGGTCAGATCGCATCCTAAAAGCGATCGGCAGCCTTTAATGCTCGATCGAGCAAATCCAGAGGACTGATGTCAAGAGCTTTGGCAAGGTCAATGAATTCAACGAAATCGATCGTACGATCTCCGCGAAGAACTTTATGAGTAAAAGCGAACGTGTTACCAGTTCTTCGGGAAAGCTCCCGCTGTCCAACTCCAGCATCATCCATCGCGGACTGGAGAGCCTCTCTTAGGCCTAAGTACTCGTTTCTTTGGAGACGAATCGCGCGGGTACGTCTTGGATCAGAAGGCTCGTCTTGAGTACCCGACGTCCGCACCGTTGAACGATGCTTGCTTTGTCGTAGCCAGCGTGGCTACAATATTCCTTAGCTCGCTCAGACGAGCAAAGGGAAACCAAGTGGACACGTTCCGAAACGATCCTGTAGTGCATGGCGTCGTGCTCGTCGACGGGCAGCGCTACGATCTCGCGGTGCGGTCCGAGTACCTAGTCGCCGACGCGACCGCGTGGTTTAAGCGCCAACGTGAAGCGAACCTGGAGGAAGCGATCCGCGCCGAGGAGGACGGCGACCACGGCTTCGCGTGCGAGATGCGCGAGGCCGCGAGCGAGATCGAAGCCCTATTGCGAGCGGGCGGCCCCGTCCACGCGCCCGGCATGTGGCCCAACCTGCGCAACCGCGCCGACATGTTGCCCTGGACGGTAGGCGAGAACCCCGGCGAGCGGCGGGCTTACGCACGACGCGTAGTCGAGTTCGGAACCGCGTCGGACGGCGAACGTCCGGCCTTCGTCCTCGACGACGACGGCGGCGAGATCCTCGTCACGTCCCGGCTGCGGTCGCAAGCCCGCCACTCCGGTCCCTATCGGGCCCGTGTTGTGGAACCCGCCGAGATCGTGTCGTGGATCCAGGAGCGCGCGTGAGGCGCGATCCCTCCGACGAAGCGTTCGTGGCGTCGCTCGTTTCGGCCCTTCGCACCGCCATCCAGGAGAGGGGCGGCGGAGACGTCGACCGGACGTGGGGGATCGAAAAGAGACTGGCCGAGATCCTTGTCGCCCAAGGCCATGCGCGTTTGGCCGATCTTTGCGGACTCGCACGAGCCACAGGCTTCGACACCCTGATCGAGGTGGTCGTCGGGGGAGAGCGCCACGCCGTCTACGAGGCGGGCGACCTGCGCAACGAGGTCTGGGTCGGCTTGCTCGCGTCCGCCTAGAGCGCGATCTCCGAGTCCCAAATCCTAGCGGAGATCATGGCCCGAGAACACGTCGGAGACGAGGCCTTGCCGACTTTCAACCAACGCGATGACCTAAAGGACTCGCCGGAGGATTTCTGACGGGGATCGCAGATGGGGGCTCCGCCTCGTCGAAGATCCTTTGCGCTCGCGGACAGGACCGCGTAAGGAGAGGGAGGTGAAGAGACCGGAACTCTCCGAAGAGGAACGGCGCAGACGCTTGGCGGTCGCTGCCCGGTCCGCCCGCCGGTGCATCGGGGCGAAAGGGAATCGGACCACACGGGAGGCGCAGGTGATCGCCTACGCCGCGATCGGGCGCACGGACGAGGAGATGGCCCAAGCCCTTGGCGTCCAGACCACGACCGTACACTCTTACTGGAGCCGGGTACTCATCCGGTTCAACGCCCGCACCCGGGCGGAGGTGGTCGCAACGACTCTGATCTCAGAGATTCTGCGGCTTCGCGAAGAGATCGTCGAACTAAGAGCCAAGGTGAAGGATCGCGAAGAGCCTCGATAGGGCGTGCTCCTCCGCGGCCTTGTCAAATTTTGCCCTCGTTTTTGGCTAATGCTTTGCCCAAACCATGTGTTCGCCATACGGCTTCCCATCGACGGTGAGTTCTGCACGACGGCGATCTCGTTGAGCATGAGAGTAGTGCATGCTCCCGGTCGTCCGGTCGCGTCGGCCGTGAAGCACGAGATCACGCTTGTCACGGCCGAGAATTCGCTCAACCTCGTCCGCGACGGTGTGGCGTAGCGAGTAGGTGCTGATGCCTTGGCCCCCGATCTCCGCTCGTGCGATGAGATCCTTGACCATGAGCGTGAAGTCGGACGGACGCATGGGTTTCTGCCCGTCGCCGAGCACGTACCTTTCGGACCGCCTCCGAAGAGCCTCGATCCAAGGCACGAACCTCTTGGCGATGTTAAGCTCTCGATAGTCCACGTCCTTCGTTTTGGTGTGGGACCTCAGTTCTAGTTCGCCGCCGACCTGCTCGATGGCGCTCGCCTCGACGTGCCACCACAGATCGCCCGAGGGATCGAGCATGAGATGGGTCCATTCTAACGCGGTCGGTTCGCTAGGCGGCCTTGATCCTGCGAGCATGAGAGCGACGACTCCGCGCTCCAGATCGCTCTGGCAGGCACCGATCAGCTTCTCGACCGAGTCGTTGGTCAGTCGATGGCGGTTTCGCCATCCGTCCCCTTTTCCTTTGTTGCTCTTGAGATCCTCGATCATCCCCTCGAGCACGTCGAAGGGCTCCGCGTACCGGGACAGCTCGTCGTCGCGTCGCAGCGCCTTCCACACCGTGCGCAGATGGCTGAGCACGTTCTCACAGGTCTTTGCCGTTGGGAGTTTGCCAAGCCGCGTGGTCCGGGCCGCGAACGTCCCGAACCATTCCTTTAGCTCGGCTCGGGTGACCTCGTGGACTTGGAGTTCGCCCAGGGACTTTTGCGCAGGGGACGATGGTGCGACGAGGCCGAAAGCCGTCGCTTCGTAATCGTAAATGTCGGCGGTGTTCCGCTGGATAGCCCCGGCGGCGAGCTTGCGCTCGACCTCGACCTTGAAAACCTCCGCTATGGTCGGGATAGCATCGAGGGCGGCTTGCTTCGCTACCTTGGCCTGGTTCCGCTTTCGCTCCGCCTCCTTAAGTTCCTGATGATCGTCCGCCTGGTCGAAAAACGCTTCACCACACTCCAGAGTAAGGAGGCGCGACTCGGGAGAGAGTTGCCGCAGGTTCTTCTCCAATCGGAGAACCGGCCACTCTTTCTGGAAGGAAGCGCGCCGCAATCCTTCGGCACGTGCGCGAAGCGCCTCGGGGTCCGCGCCCTTGATCGTGTTGTGCTCCTCAGTGAGTCGGAGGCCGCTGTAGTCCGACTCGTTGCAGAGTTCCTCGCCCTGCAAGGGGAAGCGCTCGATCTTGAGGGTCCAGAATCTTGCCTTGTAGTAGATCGGCTCGACGCGGCTGCTCCGGCGCGCGGTGCTGGCGAAGACGGTGGCCTCACGACGAGACTCGAACTGTTTTGTCTCGTTATCGCGGTGGGCAACGAACCGGATCGCGTCGATCTTGGTCTGACGAGGCCTGCCCATCCTAGTAGTTTACTGTCCCGAAGGGACAGATTGGGGACAGATATTCGGTTAAGAACTGGGGACAGATCCGTCTAGGATTGCCGTTTAAGGTTCGCGGAGCCTCTCGGAATGGCTGCCCGACTAGGATTCGAACCTAGATTCACAGATTCAAAGTCTGTTGTCCTGCCGTTGGACGATCGGGCAATGCGTTCCTATTATGACGCGCCAAAAGAGCGTGCTGGTGTTTTCCCTCGTTTTTGGCGGAAGACATGAGGATTTGCCCCCCTAAGCGCCGACAATTCCATTGTAAGCGCGGACGAAAGTCCTCGTGTCGGGGAAAGCAGGATGCCCACCCCGATCGGAGCCCTCAACGGAATGACCACTCTCGAATCGCCTTCGATCCCCCTGGATAACGAGTCGCTCGTCGCTCGTTACCTGGCCTTCCCCCGGGAAGAGCTCAAGGATCAGATCCTCGTCGCCTACACGCCTTTGGTCGAGCGCACCGCGCGCAAGTTCAAGGGCCTCGAGCCGCTCGAAGACCTCGTGCAGGTCGGCTACATGGGCCTTCTGAACGCCCTCAGCAAGTTCGATCCGGACGCCGGCGTGCGGTTCAACACCTACGCGACCTATCTCGTCACCGGCGAGATCAAGCACCACATCCGCGACCGCGCCCAGACCATCCGCCAGCCCGCCTGGCTTCAGGAACTCCGCTCCAAGTGCACCAAGGCCGACGCCTCGCTGCGCAACGAACTGGGCCGCGAGGTCAACCACCGTGAGATCGCCGAGCGGATCGGCGCTTCGGAGAACCAAGTGCGCGACGCCCTCCAGGCCGCCGAACTGACGAAAGTCGGCTCGCTCGACGCCGCCCTTCCCGGCGACGAGGACGGTTCGGAGATCGAGCGGCTCGACGCGGGCGACTTCTGCCCGCAGCAGCTCTGCATCGAGGACCGGGTCGTGCTGGAGAACGCCATGGCGCAGCTCCGCGACCTGGAGAAGCAGGTTCTTGTGCTGTTCCACTTCGAGTCCCGCCCGCAGGCGGAGATCGCGGAGCGGCTCGGAATCTCGGGCAACTACGTCAGCCACATCCTGCGCCAGTCGCTGAGCAAGCTGCGCAAGTTCCTCGCCGCCGAGGAAGAGCAGGACCGCCTGCTGCGCCGCCAGGCCGAGTCGATCGATTACGACCAGATCGACGCGGTCACCGGCGCCTACACCCAGGCCTACCTGAAGCACCGGCTCGAAGAGGAGGCCCACCGGGCCAGCGCCGAGGGCGGCAGCGTCGCGCTCGTCCGCGTCGCCTTCGACGGTCTGGACGACATGCGGAAGTTCTACGGCGAGGCCGCGGTCCGCGACTTCCTCGCGGACGCCGCCGACTTCCTTAAGGCGAACGTCCGACGTCTCGACATGGTCGCCCGTGACGGCGAGACCGGCTTCGCCATCATGTTGCCCTTCACCGGCGGCACGGTGCAGGTGGTCCGCGACCGTCTCGTCGCGGCGGCGGCGCAGTTCACCCCGGGCCGCATGGGTCCGCGCGGCGGGCTCGTGGTCCGCATGGGCATGGCCTCGCTCCCCGACGCGGGTCGCTGGGCGAAGGACCTGTACGCGGCGGCCGAACCGGCCTAAGCGCGGACCATCCGTTGGGTCCCGGCGGCAGGGCGGCACTCTTCCGAGAGCCGCCCTGCCGCTTTCGTTAAAGGGGCTTGAACATGACGTAAGCGTCGACGAAGCCGAGGGTCGGGTGGGCGAACGCGCCCGGCAGAGCGCCCACGATCTCAAAGCCGAGCCTTTGCCAAAGCCGCACCGCACCTTCATTGGTGCTCACCACGAAGTTGAACTGAACCGCCCGAAAGCCTCGTTCGCGGGCCCGTTCGAGCGAATGCTCCGCGAGGGCACGAGCGATACCCCGGCCCCGCGCCGCCGGGTGGGTCATGTAACCGGCGTTGGCGATGTGAGACCCGCCACCTTTGGCGTTGGCGCGCAAGTAAGACGTACCGAGCGCTTCCCCACCGTCGTCCGCGACGAACGTTTCGTGTTCCGGCGCGAGCCAGTACGCGAGGGCCGCCTCCCGGTCCAGGTCGCGGGGCAGGGCGTAGGTCTCGCCCGCCCGGATCATCGGTTCTAGGATCGCCCAGATCGCGTCGCGGTCCGCGTCCATTGCGGGACGGATTTCGATCATCGTTCCTTATGGTGCGTGACGATCAGAGATCGCCACCTTAGTCTCGCTCGCGTTGGTTTCGCATTTCTTGGGCGGTTAGACTCACGCGCTCCCGCAAACCTTCGCTTAGAAAATAGTTCGTCTTCGCAAGGTCGTTTAGGGACTGATCGATCTCGTCGATGCCCCGAGCGTGGGCTTCTTGGAGAATGCCGAGCGTTCCAGAAACCGTGAGTCCTTCGTTACGAGCAATATGCCGAGCCTGCCGATCGTCCGAAAGGATCGGAACGGCCAATTCTTTAGCAAGCGCGATCGCGGCCCGTTCGCCTTTGCCGCGTCCATCCCTCCGAGAAGGCTCCGGAATTCGGTCGGGAGATTGGACTTGGACCCAGTTTGGAAGCTTGCTCGACCAATCGCGTACGATGGGCGAGGCCCCTGCGTCGGTTAATTCCTCGACCACTGCAGGGGGAATAACAACCGTTCCAAACAATCGTTGGAGAAGCTCAACTCGTCCAATGAGAAGAAGGTAGTTGAGTGGCCCGGTGTCCGACACAACGATCATTAGGCGGGAAACAGCCCGTTTAGAGCCTTTCGATCTTCCGCGAGCTCTTCTTCACTCAGATCGTACGTGACCCCACGACTTGCGAAAAACTTTTCCCGCTCATGGAATCCGAACCCAAGGAGTTCTCCCCCGAAGCCTCGCGTGATCAACCCTTCGCGAACGGCCTCGGCGACGAGGGCTTCAAACGCCCAGCGCGGAAGGGTTGCTTCTCCTCGTTCTTCGGCGAGTACGCGGCTAAAAGCATCGGGGACTTCGACCGCGATGATCGTGCTCATTAGCGTTTAGAACGCCTCTTCCTTCGCCGCCATCGCGGCGCCGCCGACGACCGCGCCGGGCAGGAACAGGAGGGCGGACCAGAGCAGGCCCGGATCGAGGCCCCACGAAAGCGCCCACATCAGCATCGCGAAAAACGGCAGGGTGAGGACGGCTCCCGCATTCCGCATCCCCTTGCCGCCTTGGGCGACCACGCCGAGCGACGGCAGGGTGAGAACGCCCGAGGCGATAAAGGTCGCGCCGATCCAACCCGGACCGATGCCGTAAGGGTGCAGGACGAGCATCGTCAGCATCCAAAGGCCGTAGAGCGCGGCCGCGAGCGAGATCAAGCCGTGCCAGATGCCAAGGAGGAGGAAGAAAGGACGCATGAGTTATTGACGAATTACGATTGCCGATTGACGGAGGTTGTGGATCAAGGAAGATTTTTAGCGCGTTCGAATCCTCTCGAACCTAAAACCCGAAATCGAAAATCGCCTCGCCCGGTACCCTATGCCCCATATGTCCCTTCCCATCGAGGAACTGACGCCCCGTCAGATCGTCGCCGAACTGGACCGCTACATCGTTGGGCAGACCGCCGCGAAGAAAGCGGTCGCCGTGGCCCTCCGCAACCGCTTCCGGCGCCAGCAGCTTCCCGCCGACGAGCGGGCGGACGTGATGCCGAAGAACATCCTGATGATCGGCCCGACTGGCGTCGGCAAGACCGAGATCGCCCGCCGCTTGGCCCAACTTTCGCGCGCACCGTTCGTCAAGGTGGAAGCGACGAAGTTCACCGAGGTGGGCTACGTCGGTCGCGACGTCGAGAGCATGGTGCGCGACCTCGTCGCCAACGCGGTGCGGCTCGTCGAGACGGAGCGAAGCGAGGCGGTCCGGGCCGACGCCGAGCGGCAGGCGGAGGACCGGTTGGTGGAGATGCTCGATGAGCAGGAGAACGGCCCGATGCCTTACTACTTCGATGAGTCGAACGAAGAGGAGGCGAAGACCCGCACCGACAAGCGCGACGCGATCCGCGAGAAGCTTCGGTCGGGCGAGTACGAGAACGCGGAAGTCAGCTTCGACAGCGACGAGGCGGCGCCCTCGTTCCTCCAAGTGTTCACCCCCGGCGGCATGGAGGAGATGGGCATCGATTCCAACGCCCTCGGCGGCGCGTTCGGCCAGACCCGGCGCGTGACCCGCAAGGCGACGGTCGGCGAGGCTCGGGTGGCCCTGATCGAGGAGTCGGCGAAGGAACTGCTGGACAAGGGTTCGCTCCACCGCGAAGCGGTCGAGCGCGCCGAGCAGACCGGCATCATCTTTATCGACGAGATCGACAAGGTTGCGGGCCGCTCGGGCGGTTCCGGCCCCGACGTCTCCCGCGAAGGTGTCCAGCGCGACCTGCTGCCGGTCATCGAAGGCAGCACCGTCCAGACGAAGTTCGGCCCCGTTCGAACGGACCACGTCCTCTTCATCGCGGCGGGCGCGTTCCACATCAGCAAGCCGAGCGACCTCATCCCCGAGCTTCAGGGCCGGATGCCAATCCGCGTCGAACTGGAATCCCTCGCCGAGGCCGACTTCCGCCGCATCCTTTTGGAGCCCCGCAACGCCCTCGTGAAGCAGTACACCAAGCTGCTCGCGGTCGACGGCGTCACCTTGGAGATCACCGAAGACGGTATCGCCGAGATCGCCCGACTCGCGACGGAGGTCAACCTGCGGACGGAGAACATCGGCGCCCGACGGCTCCACACCATGCTGGAACGACTACTCGAAGAGGTGCTTTTCGAGGCTCCCGAAGTCACGGAAAAGTCGATCCGCTACGACGGTCCCCGCGTGAAGGAACGGCTCGGCCCGATGGTAGAGAACCGCGACCGTTCGCGCGCGGTTCTCTAGGAAGTTCCGACCTGTGGCCACCGACGTCCGCAAGCCTTCCCCTCTTCGACATCTGTACGTCCAGGTTTTGATCGCGATCGTCCTGGGCGTCCTGATCGGCGCCGTCTGGCCCAAGACCGGCGAGGCGATGAAGCCGCTCGCCGACGGATTCGTCCGGCTCATCAAAGCGGTGGTGGCGCCGGTCGTCTTCCTGACCGTCGCCGGCGGCGTTGCGCACATGCGCGACCTCAAGCGGTTCGGAAGGGTCGGCGGCAAGGCCCTGCTCTACTTCGAGATCGTCTCGACTTTCGCCCTGGCCCTCGGCCTTTTGGTCGGGCTGGTCGTCAGGCCGGGCCGCGGCTTCGGAGCGAATCCGGCCCAGTTGGACGCGAAGCCGGTCGCCGAATATATCCAGAAGGCGCAGGACGACTCGTTCGCCAAGCACCTGCTGTCGATGATCCCGGACTCGTTCCTCGGCCCTTTCGCGGGCGGCGAGTTGGTGCAGGTCGTCGTGCTCGCCATCCTCGTCGGCTTCGCCATCGTGCGACTCGGCGAGGCGGGACGCCCCATCGAAGCGGCGTTCGACAAGGCCGCTTCCCTCTTCTTCGCCGTCGTGGGAATCGTGGTCCGGTTCGCGCCGGTTGGGGCGTTCGGGGCGATGGCGTTCGCGGTGGGCAAGTTCGGCCTGGAAGCCCTGCGTCCGCTGGGCGCCTTGGTCCTCACGTTTTACGGCACCGCCGCCCTTTTCGTCCTGCTCGTCCTCGGCACGATCGCCCGCCTGACCGGCTTCTCGATCCTCCGCTTCCTCCGCTACATCCGAGAAGAGTTGCTGATCGTGCTGGGCACCAGTTCCTCCGAGTCGGCCCTGCCCGCGATGATGGGGAAGTTGGAGCGGCTGGGAGCCTCCCGCGACGTGGTCCGGCTCGTCATCCCGACGGGCTATAGCTTCAATCTCGACGGCACGAACATCTACATGACGCTGGCGACGCTGTTCCTCGCTCAAGCGACCGGCGTTTCGCTCAGCCCCGCCGAACTGGGCACCTTGCTCGTGGTGGCGATGGTCACCTCAAAAGGGGCGAGCGGCGTCACCGGCTCCGGGTTTATCGTGCTCGCGGCCACCCTCTCGGCGGTCCCGAAGATCCCGGTCGCCGCCCTCTCGCTCGTCTTCGCGGTCGACCGCTTTATGAGCGAGTGCCGCGCCCTTACGAACGTGATCGGCAACGGCGTCGCGACCTTGGCCGTCGCCCGCTGGGAAGGGGCTCTGGATCAAGAGACGCTTCAGCGGGAATTAGCCGAGGGTTAGGCTATCAAGGAACGCGAAGCGTGTAGGCGGAGGCGCCAGCCTTCGAACAACGTGATGCCTTCCTTTCACTTTCTTACCGATGCCTGAGTACGACATCCTTCGTTACCGACTTACGGTCGGTGAAGCGGCGAGGCGCTGTGTGCCAGTCGCTCTTTTTCCGAAAAGATATGCATGCGGGCAATCGCGGCAAGGCAGCCCGCGATCAGGAAAAAGCAAAGGTAAAAGCGGGGCGAAAGATTGGGGTCGATGCGCGCCATGTCTCAGTATGATAGGACGAAGTAGAAGGTCGGACCCACGGAGGGTCCGGCTACACGCTTCGCGTTCCCTAAAGACCTAAACGCCTGATCACCTCAGCCGTTCCGCTGGGCGAAGTCCCGCATGAACGAGGCGAGGGCTTCGCAGCCTTCGACCGGGAACGCGTTGTAGATCGAGGCGCGGATGCCGCCGACGCTCCGGTGGCCCTTCAGGCCGTCGAAGCCATTGTCCTGAGCTTCCGCGAGGAACGCCTTGGTCAGCGTCTCGTCGGGCAGGGTGAAGACCACGTTCATCGTCGAGCGGTCGCTGGGTTCCGCGTGGCCCTTGTAGAAGCCCGCGTCGATGGCGTCGTAGATCAGCTTCGCCTTCCCTTCGTTCCGCTGGGCCACCGCCTCCAGGCCGCCGGTCGAAAGGAGGTGCTTGTAGACCAAACCGCAGACGTAAATGGCGAACGTCGGCGGCGTGTTGTAGCGTGAATCGTTTTCCGCCTGGACCCGATAGTCCAGCATCGGCGGGAGGCCTTCGGGCACGCTCTCCAGCAAGTCCTCGCGGATCACGGCCAGGGTGACGCCCGCCGGTCCCATGTTCTTCTGGGCGCCCGCATAGACGAGGCCGTAGCGCGACCAATCGACCGGACGGGAAAGGATGTCGCTCGACATGTCGCAGATGAGAGGCCGGGTGAAGAAGGCGGGATCCTCCTTCCACTGCACGCCGCCGATCGTCTCGTTGCTCGTGATGTGGGCGAAGTCGGCGTCTTCGTGTTGCGAGATCTCGTCTCGCTGGGGCACGCAGACGTAACCCTCGTCCCGTCCGCTCCAGGCGATCGCGCCCTTCCCTTCGACCCGCGCCGCTTCCAGGGCTTTCTCGCCCCACGCGCCGGTGATCGCGTAGTCGCCGCTGCCGAACGACTGCGCCGCCATCGTGAACTGAAGGCTCGCGCCGCCCTGCAGGAAGAGGATCGTGTAGTCCGAGGGAATGCCCGCAAGCGCCCGCAGCTCGGCCTTCGTCTCGGCGTGGATCCGGTCGTATGGACCGCCCCGGTGGCTCATCTCCAAGACCGACATGCCGGAATCGCCGTGGTTCAGCAGCTCGTCGCGGACCCGTTCGAGGACCGGGACCGGCAGCGTGCCGGGGCCGGCGGAAAAGTTGTAAACGCGATGATAAGCGGCCATCCGAGCCTACGGTTGTACCTTTTGGGACGCCCGGCCCGGAGAGGGGAGTGTAGTATGGGGTCGCATGATCGCCGTCGCTCCCCTGCCCATTCGCCGCTTCTCGGCTTCCTTCCGCGAGGCGGGCGCGTGATCCCGTTCCTCCTGATCGCCGCCCAATCCGACGCTTCGGCGTTGTCGCAGGGCGTCGAGCGGCTCGTCGCGCCGGGCGCGCTTCCGGGGGCGATGGTCGCCGCCAAGTCGGCCTTCGTCGTGCTCGTGGCGGGGGAGAAGCCGGTCGTCGTCGCGGGCAAGGTCGGGGCGGGGCGGGCGATCGCGGTGGGCCACGAGTCGTTCTTCGGACCGGGCCCGTTAAAGGACCCCAGTAACGCGCGATTTATGTCCAACGCTCTGGCGTGGCTGGGCAAAGGATCCAAACCCCGCGTCGGCACGCTCGATTCGCCCGTTCCGGGACTGCGGATCGACCGTAACGCCCTCGATGCCGGACTGCTGGGAATCGACGTCCTGGCGATGGGTCAGGACGCCTTGGGCGGCGATCCGGCGGGACAGGCGAAGGTCATGAAATGGGTGAAGGAGGGCCACGGCCTCCTCGTCGCAGGTCCGGCCTGGGGCTGGCGACAGCTCAACCCCAGCAAGTCGCTCCGCACCGATCACTCCGGCAACCGGATGCTCTTCCCTTACGGCCTGGGCTTTTCGGACGAGACGGTGGACGGTCCTCCCGTGCCGACCACGAACCCGCTTCTTCAAACGGACCAAGCCCTCGCCGCCCTGAAGCGCGGCGAGACGTCCGCCGTCGCCACGGGCGCGGTGGGCCGCGCCCTAGCCCTCGCCGACGCCACCGACCCTCTGGTGCGCGAGGTGGACCGGCTGGCCCAGGCCGAACCGGCGGCGAACGGGGCGATCACGGAAAAGATGCCCTTCGCCCGCCTTCGCGCCACCCTCCAGTACCGGCAGTGGGAGGAGAGCGCGCCCGAGAAGGTACGACCCCTTGGCTCGATGGGCTTTCCCGGCGCGGTCGATCCGCGGGCTAAGCCGACGACCCGCCGCGTCGCCGTCGACACGAAGGTGACCCAATGGCACGCGACCGGCCTGTACGCCCCGCCCGGATCGGTGGTCACGGTGAGCGTTCCCGCCGAAGCGGTCGGCAAAGGCCTAGGCGTGCGCGTGGGCGCGCACACCGACGAGCTTTGGCATCTCTCGACCTGGGAGCGGTTCCCGGCGATCAGCCGCCAGTGGCCGCTCGACAAGCCCGAGGTGCGGATCGCGAGTCCCTTCGGCGGAACGGTGTTCGTCGACGTGCCGGGCGGTTCCAACCTCGGAACCGTCTCGGTCGAGATCAAGGGCGCCGTCCCCGCCCCGCATTTCGTGCGGGGCGTCACGACCAAGGCGGAGTGGGCGCGTCAACTTGCTGAGCCGGGCGGACCGTGGGTCGAACTCGAAGGCAAGAAGGTCGCCCTGTCGGTTCCCCGATCTTCGGTGGCGAACCTGACCGATCCGGAAGCCCTCATGGCGTTCTGGGACGAGACGTTCGACCGCGCCCTCGAACTCTACGCCGCACCCGCCCGTCCTCGGCCCGAGCGGTACGCCGCCGACCGCCAGATCTCGGCGGGCTACATGCACAGCGGCTACCCCATCATGACCGGCCTCGACGTGGCAGACACCTTTGCCGATGTCGCAAAGCTGCGGGGGAAAGGTGCGACCTGGGGCTTCTTCCACGAACTGGGCCACAACTTCCAAGAGGGACCGTGGACCTTCGAGGGCACCGGCGAGGTGACGAACAACCTCTTCTCGCTGTACGCTTCGGAGAAGCTGAACGGGATCACCCCCGCCGACTACGGCGTTGCCCACCCCGCGATGGAGCCTGCCGCTCAGCGGAAGCGGCTCGTCGCCTACCTGGAGAAAGGCGCGCCGTTCCAAGCGTGGAAATCCGATCCCTTCCTTGCGCTCACGATGTACGCCCAGGTTCGGGAGGCGTTCGGCTGGGAACCGTTCACGCGCGTCTTCGGCGAGTACCGGCGCGAAGGTCTGAACCCGCAGGGCGAGACCGCGCAGCACGATCTTTGGATGGTCCGGCTATCCCGGGCGACGAGCCGGAACCTCGGTCCTTTCTTCCAGGCTTGGGGCGTTCCGACGACCGAAACCGCGCGTCAATCGATCGCGAACCTTCCCGGCTGGATGCCCGCCGACTGGCCCAAAAGCTAAGCCTGCTTCTTGAGCTTTCAGATCGTGCGTCCGAAAAATTTCGACTTTTCGGGCGCACTTTCGCAAAAGCCCTGCGTACTGGCTTTCGTTATGCGTTTCAAAGTCTCGTTCGTCGCGATGGCCGTGATGGCCCTCGCTAGCGTGTCGTTCGCCCAGCAGGGTGGAGGCGGTCAGGGCGGCGGCCAGGGTCGTCGCGGCGGCATGATGGGCATGATGCAGATGCGGGGCGGCAACCGGCTGACCTCGATGCTCCGCAATCCGCAAGTCCAGACCGAACTGAAGATCACCGACGAGCAGAAGACGAAGATCGAAGCCCTGCCCGGCGGCTTCGGCGGCGGTCGCCGGGGCGGCGGAGGCGGTCGGCGCCTTGCCGGGGATGTCGGTCTGCGGCACCGCTTCCAGTGCGGCGACGGTGGCCGGGCAGCGCGCGCACAAAGCTTCGTTGCGCACGCCATATTCCCACAGGAATGCCGCACTCCAGTCGACGTTGTTGTCGAGCGG
>JASSZB010233173.1:0-16158 GCA_031763765.1 Psittacara erythrogenys
AGCCGCGTCTACTACCTGCCCAAGAATCCGTATCTCGTCGCCAACATGAGCGAGACGGCCTCGATCGACGTCACGGGGACGAAGTACAACGACGTCACGACCGATATGGTCCACCTGACCTTCCGGGGAAGCGCGCTCTTCGCCATCCATGCGGCGCGCGAGGCGGAACGCGCCTTGCAGCCGGTCGAGGGCGACGTGAGGAAGGACGTGAGCTACGCCACCAACCGGGTCGGCACCCTCAACGTCGACCAGACCGGCCCCATCACCGGAGGCGGCAAAGGAAGCATCGGAATCTAACATGGCCCTTCCCAATCGAGCCCTAGAAATCAAAAACGCCGGTCGCGGGATCGGCAACAACACGTCGGCGGTCGACGGCCTGCCCGTCGTCGCCTCGAACGACGAGCAGGGGCCTTACTGCGCCCTCTGGATCGCGAACCCCGGCAACGTCACGGTCCGAATGATCGGCGGCGCCACGTTGACCTATGCCAACGTGCTCGGCGGCACGATGCTTTCGGTCATGGTCGATAAAGTGACCGCCTGCCCGGCGGGAACGATCGGGGTCTGGTAGTGGAGACTATGGGCCAGCTCATCCGCCAAGAGGTCCGCGTCACGCCGATCTCTTCGCTTCGCCACCACCCGAAGAACCCGAAGAAGGGCGACGTCGAGGCGATCGCAGAGAGCATCCGGGCGAACGGCTTCTACGGAACCGTCGTCGCCCAGGAAAGCACGGGGTACGTCCTGGCAGGCAACCACCGGATCCACGCCGCCCGCGCGGTAGGGTTGGAAGCCGTCCCGGTCGCCTGGATCGACTGCGACGACGCCACCGCCCTGCGCATTCTCGCCGCGGACAACCGGACGAGCGATCTCGGCGGCTACGACCAGACCGCCCTCGCCGACCTGCTCTCCGAGATCTCGAACGCCGAGGGCCTGGAAGGGACTGGCTACGACGAGACCGACCTGGAGGCCCTCATCCAGTCGCTCATCCCTCCGGAAGAACCCAAGCCGAAGGAAGAGAAGACCAAGGGGGAAGGAAAGGGCGAGCGCGTCGGCGCGGACGGCGGGACCTGCAAGTGTCCCGAGTGCGGCCACGAGTTCTTCCCGGAGGATTGACCGGATGGCCAGACCCAGCAAGCGCACGCCCCAGAACGCCGAGATCATCCTCAACCGGCTCAAGGCGGGCGGAACGCGCAAGGCGGCCTACATGGCCGCAGGGATCGGCCACGAGACCTTCGCCGAGTGGCTTAAAGCCGACGCCGGCTTTCTGGAGAAGGTCGAGGCGGCGGAGCAGGAAAGCATCCTCTTCCTCGCCCTCCAGGTGAGCAAGGCCGCCTCGCCGCGCGACGTCGTAAGGACCACCACGACGACCCACAAAGACGGATCGACGACCACCGTGGTCGAGGAGTACCGCGAGCAGGGCGATTGGCGCGCGGCGGCCTGGCGGCTGGAGCGCATGGACCCGGAGAACTTCGCGAAGAAGGTCGACCTGAAGAAAGATGGCGACTCGATCAAGGGCTACGGAACGGGCGTCGACTTCGGCGAGATCTAGGTTCAAGCCCGAGAACCGCCCTTATCAGCACTTCGGGGCCGCCGCGGTCGTGTGGCGGTCGAGGCGCAAGGAGATCCTCCTCAGCGGCCCCGCCGGCACGGGCAAGAGCCGGGGCATCCTCGAAAAGCTTTTCGCGGTCGCGCTGAAGTATCCCGGAGCCCGCATCCTCATCGTCCGGAAGACCCGGGCGAGCCTCACCGAGTCGGCCCTGGTCACGTGGGAGGAGAAGGTGGTCCCCTTCGGACACCCCAGCATCGACGGGCCGAAGCGGCGGTTCCGGCAGGCCTACAGCTTTCCGAACGGTTCGGAGGTGGTCGTCGGCGGTCTCGACAACCCGACGAAGATCATGTCCACCGAGTGGGACCTGATCTACGTCCAGGAGGCGATCGAGGTCGACGAGGACGACTGGGAAAAGCTCACGACGCGCCTTCGCAACGGCGTCGTGCCCTACCAGCAGATCATCGGCGACACGAACCCCGACAAGCCGACCCACTGGCTGCTCCAGCGGTGCAACTCCGGGAAGACGGAGCTCGTCGACTGCCGGCACGAGGACAACCCCGTTCTCTTCGACCAGGAGACGGGCGAGCTGACCGAGGCCGGCCGCAACTACATCGACACGCTCGACAACCTCACCGGCGCCCGCAAGGAGCGCCTCCGGTACGGGCGATGGGTGCAGGCGGAGGGCGTCGTCTACGACGAGTACGACCGGCGGGTCCACCTGGTCGACCGCTTTCCGATCCCGTCGTCGTGGCCCCGCTACCTGGTCATCGACTTCGGTTTCAACAATCCTTTCGTCGCGCAGAAATGGGCCAAGAGCCCGGACGGCGACCTCGTCCGCTACTGGGAGCTCTACCACACCGGTCTCCTCGTCGAGGACGCCGCGAAGGAGATCAAGGCGTCCCAAGAGGGGGAGCCGCCTTTCCAGAAGGTCGTCTGCGACCACGACATGGAAAACCGGGCGACTTTCGAGCGCCACACCGGCTGGCAGACCACGGCGGCCAAGAAGGACGTCTCGACCGGCATCCAGGCTGTGAAGGCCAGGCTGAAGGACGGGGCGAACGGGAAGGCCCGGATGTTCGCCATGCGCGACTCGCTCGTGCGGCGCGACCCGGCCCTGGAGGCCAAGAAGAAGCCGTGCTGCACGGACGAGGAGTACGACGGCTACGTCTGGGACAAGCCGAAGAACACGGCTTCGTCGACCGCCCAAAAGCGGGGCGAGCAGCCGGTGAAGGAGAACGACCACGGCATGGACGCTGAGCGCTACATCGTGGCCGAAATGGACCTCAAGCCCCAGGGCTTCGTGGTGTTTGGAGACTGATCTTGGGGAACTTCTGGAAACGACTCTTCGGCATCGAGGAGAAGGGCTTCGAGATCGTGCGGGAAGTCGCCCTCGAGGGCGCGCCCGCCGACCTCTCCGGCCTCTTCGGCGACAAGGACGCGAACAGCGCCGTCTCGGCGGCGGCGCGGTTCATCCGGCTCACCTTGCCGGAGGCCCCGTTCATCCTCTGGAACAACGACGCGGAGGGCGCCTCACAGCCGTGGACGCTCCAAAGCACGGGCCTTCCCCAGCAGGCGAAGCAGGCCCTGGCGATCCTGAAGCGGCCGAATCCGGAGTACAGCGGGCGCACGCTCCTCTCGATGATCGCCGCCGACGTGGCGATCGACGGCAACGGCTATGCGAGGATCTCCCGCAGCGGCTACACGACGCCGAGCGAGCTCTGGTACTTCCCGCCGGGCGCGGTCGAGCCGATCGCCGACGGGAAGGGCTACCTCAGCCACTACATGCTCACGACCAAGAAGGGCCGGGAGCGGGTCGAGCGTGCGGACATGGTCCACGTCCGGATGGGCATCGACCCGCAGAACACGCTGAAGGGCATCTCCGACCTGAAGAGCGCGGCGCGGGAGGTCCTCGGCGACAACAAGGCGGCGGAGTACATCGGGGCGCTGCTCATCAACCCGGCCACGGGTCTCCTGGTCACGCCTCAGAAGCAGTCCGAAGGGCCCGGCCTCGACGTGATCACCGCGATCGTCGAGCGGCTGCGCGCCAAGACGACGGGCAAGCACCGCTTCAGCACGGTCGGCACGAACACGCCGCTCCAGATCCAGGAGTTCGGCATCACGCCCGACAAGATGCCGATCTCGGCGACGCGGCAGAGCGCGATCGAGCGGATCCTGGCGGTCATCGGCGTCGATCCGATGGTGCTCGGCCTGCCGAGCACGAACAAGACCTACAGCAACCTCGCCGAGGCGCGGCGGGGGGCTTACAAGAGCCTCCTCATCCCGCTCCAGAGCCTCATCGCGGAGGAGTTCGACAATTCGTTCGTCTCCCAGTTCGTCCTGCTCAAGGACCGCTTCTGGTGCGACTTCGACCTGTCGGTCGTCCAGGAGCTCCAGGAGGACGAGAACGCCCGATGGGACCGCATCGGCAAGGCGTACGCGACCTACGGCCTCATCCAGCGCGGGGAAGGGCGGGCCCGCCTCGGCTTCGACGCGGAGAAGGGAAGGGACGAGGTGTTCGCCTCGGAGGCGGGGCAGCAGGCCGCCGCCGACAACGAGGCCGCCGCCGGCGCGAAGCCGGAGAAGGGGCTGAAGGCCCGGATCCGGGACCGGCGGCGCGTTTACGAGGCCTTGGGGATCGAGGATGCCGCCTAAGCGCCCTTCCGACCGACAGTTCGCCGCCTTGACGAACGCCCGTGCAGGCGATCTCGAACGCCTCACGCGCCGGCTTTCTTCCGGAAAGGTGGACCTGGAGGAATGGGCCGACGAGTTCCACGCGGTCCTCGTCCGCGGCCACACCCAGGCTTACGCTTTGGGACGTCAGCGGGCGGGCGATCTCACGGACGAAACGGAGGACGATGCCCGGTTCGGACTCGACGCCGCCGACGGTCAGGGCGAGTTCTTGCAGAACTGGCTCGATCAGCTCAAAGCGGGCGACCCTCGCTACTTCGACGAGGACGGAGCCCTAAGGACGGGTCCGTTCAACGTCCGTGCCCGTCAATACGCCTCCCGGTTGCGCGCCACCGCTTCCGAGGCGTTCGTGGACGCGGGTGAGCCGGAGGACGAGTACGACTGGGAGTACGGCGGGGCGGAACATTGCCCCGACTGCGTCGATCTCCACGAGCTCTCCCCCTACACCCCGGCCACGATCATCAGCCATCCGGGCGACGGGCAGACGGAATGCACCGTCAACTGTGCCTGCCGACTCGTGCGGCGGCGCGGGAAGCTCCCCATGTTCGCCCGGGTCGACGTCTACGCGACGTAGGCTTCGGACTTTCCTCCTTCTTTTTTCTCGCCCCTCCCGGGCCGGTGCAGACGTCTGCACCGGCCCTTTTTCGTGCCGCTCTCCAAGCCTATGCTCCACAAGTCCTTTCCTGCCCAATTCAAGGCCGCGCCCGGCGACTCGGGCGAGATCGAGGCCATCGTCTCCGTGTTCAGCAACGTCGACCGCGCCGGCGAGCGGGTCATGCCGGGCTACTTCGAAAAGAGCCTGGCCGCCAAGCTCCCGAAGGGCGTGTGGATGCACGACTGGACGCGGCCTATCGCCGTCACCGACGAGGCGAAAGAACTCGCCCCGAACGACCCGCTCCTCCCCGACCACCTGAAGGCCCTCGGCGGTCTCTGGGTCAAGGGCCGGATCAACCTCCAGGTCCAGGACGGGCGCGACGCCCTCGCCCACCTGAAGTTCGGCAGCGTGGACGAGTTCTCCTTCGGCTACGCCAACACGAAAACCGCCTACGACGAGCAGACCGGCGTTCGGGACCTCATCGAGGGAGAAATCTTCGAGTGGTCGCCGGTCCTCGTCGGCTGCAACTCGGCGACCGCCCTCCTTTCCGCGAAGGGCCTGAAGCACGCCGATCCGGACGACCTCCTGCAGCAGCTCGAGGACACGATCCGCTTCCTCAGCGGCAAGACCCTCGACGCGGGCCAGCTCGCCGTCCTCGGCAAGCACCGCGACCGGATTTCCGACCTCGCCAAGACGACCGGCTCCCCCGCCGATCTCGGCGGCCTTCTCGACCTGGAGCGACGCTCCCTCGACCTGCGCTTTCAGCGCGTCCTCGCCACGAACCCCTAACCCACTGCCATGCCCACCCTGCAAGAACTCGGCCAGGCGCACGAAGGCGCCCTCAACAAGTACACGGAGAAGTACAACGGCTTCGCCAAGAAGAAAATGCCGGACGGCACCGAAGCCCCCGACATTCCCGCCGACGGCCTCAAAGCCCTCAACGACCTCATGACCGAGGTCGAGAAGACCGGCGAGGCTTACCGCGAGGCCCGCAAGTCGGACGACCGCCACCAGAAGGCGATGGCCGACCGCGACGCGCTCGCGGGCGTCCAGCGCGGCGGCGCCCCGACCGGGAAGACCGGCGAGGACGCTGCGGTCCAGGCCAAGAGCCTGGGCGACCTTTTCACCGAATCGAAGGCCTTCGACGGCAAGGCGTTCGACCGCTCGCAGAAGGACGTCGACTTCGGCGTGAGCATCGACGTCAAGACGCTGATGACCACGGGAGCGGGCTACGCGCCCGAGTCCGTCCGCAGCGGTCGGGTCGTCCCGCTCGCCCAGCGCAAGCCGCGCCTGCTCGACGTGATCCCCAGCGGCACGATCTCCCAGCCGCAGAACAAGTACATGCGGGAGACCGTGTACCTGAACACCGCGGCGGAGACGGCGGAGGGCGGCCAGATGCCGGAAGCCGCGCTGCAGCTCGTGGAGGTCAACGACCCGGTGCAGAAGATCGCCGTCTTCCTTCCGGTCACCGACGAGCAGCTAGAGGACGTCGAGGGCATCAAGTCGTACGTCGACTCGCGCCTCACCCTGATGATCCAGCAGCGGCTGGAGTTCCAGGCGTTCAACGGCAACGGCACGTCGCCCAACCTGCGAGGCTTCCTGCAGACGCCGGGGATCCAGACCCAGGCGAAGGGCGCGGACCCGGCGTTCGATGCGTGGCTGAAGCTCTACGTGAAGCTGATGGACGCCCCGGGCTACGCCGACCCGACCGCGATCCTGATGAATCCGACCGACTGGCAGAGCCTGGTGCTCGCTCGAACGGCGGACGGCGCGTACATCCTCGGCAACCCGGGAAGCCCGGCGAACACCTCGGTCTGGGGAATGCCGATCATCGCGTCGGCGGTCCTCCCCGCCGGCACCGGCGCGATGGGCGACTGGGAGGCGCACACCGCGATCCTCACCTACCAGGACGTGAAGCTCGCGATCACGAACTCCAACCAGGACGACTTCACCAAGGGCCGCCAGTGCATCCGGGCGACCCTGCGGGCGGTGAACTCGCTCTACCGCGCCAACGCGATCGGCACCCTGACCGGCCTCAACTCGTAACGCCATGAACACCCCGAACCCCCTGATCGCCGCCGCCACCCTGGCGGCTCTCTCCATCGTTTCGCCCCGGCGCCTCTTTATCGCCGACGACGAACAGACCGTGGTCGAGGAGGGCAACCCCCGAGCGGCCATTCTTGCGGTGGGCGCCGACTGCGAGACCTCCGACCCTCGCGTTCTCGAATACCTGGGCGTTAAGGCGACTTTGCCCGCCGACCCCGCGAACGCGGCTCCCGTGTTCCAGCAGGTCGAAAAGGAGCAGTCTCCCACGACGAACCAGGAACGGCTCGAAGCGGCGTCGATTACGCCTCCCTCCCCCGACGAGGCGGTCGCCGAAGCCAAGAAGGCGGCCACCGACCAGGCGACCGGCGAGGAAAGCGAGCCGTTGACCGCCGCCGCGAAGCTGACGGCCGACGTCCTGCAGTCGTCCGCCGCGGAAGCCGGTTACGACCTCGTCGCGATCGGCGAACACGCCGCCGCGCTCGAGCAGATCCGCCAAGCGGGAGAAGCGGGTACCCAGGCGGCCACGGACCTGCAGCAGGCCACCGGACGGGCCGGCGAGGCCGAGCGGCAGCTTGCCGAGGCACAGACCGCAAAGCGGAAGGCCGAGGCCGACCGCGACAAGGCAAAGGCGGACGTCAAGGCCGCGAACCAGGAGAAGGAACGGTTGAAGAACGAAAACGACGAACTCAAGGCGAAACTCCAGGCTGCCGAGCAGAAGGCGGTCTCGACTGCTCCTGTGAACAAGGCGGTCTCCGGCCCCGAAGGCAACAAGGCGGTCGGGTCGCCGGAAGCGAACAAGGAGGGGTAACCCGTGCCCTACCCTTCGTCCGATGCGCTTCTGGAGTACTTGGGGGAGGTCGGCCTCGCTCCGGCGAGCCCCAGCCCGGCCTCGTTCCAGCGGCGCATCGCCGCCGCGATCGGTCAGTGGGAGAAGGACACCGGATGGCGTCCTTTCCTTTCGACCGGTTTAGAGGAGGCTCGCCCCTTCTACACGGCGGACGGAGGGTTCGTCGACTTCGGCGCGGGACTGCTTTCGGCCACGTCGGTCGTCGCCGCATCCCGCACCCTCGGCCTGGGCGTCGACTTTCGGTTTACGGACTGGAGCGACGTCGCCGAGGGGCTCTCGCTCCTCAGGACGGCTTCCGGCCCGATCGTCGTGACCGGCGTATGGGGCCGGGTCCTAGACCTGCCGCCCCAGGTCGAAGAGGCGATCCTCGCCAAGGCCGCGCTCTTGTACGTGGCGCAGTCGCAGGGCGGGGGCGGCGAGCTGGTGCGCGAGAAGGCGGGCCCGGTGGAGTACCAGTACTCCACCTCCTCGACCGGCGGCAAGGCGAGCACGCTGACCAGCCTCTACGACGAGCAGGTCGAGGCGTGGAAGAGGAGGGCGCTCGTTTGAGGACGCCCCACACCGCCCTGATCTACCCGCAAGACGAGGTCCTCGCGGGCGCCCTGGTGAAAGGCTACGTGGACGGCGAGGCGGTGTCGATCGCTTGCCAGATCACGCCTTCCGACTCCACCGCCGTCTACGAGCAGTTCGGCGTCGAGGTCAAGGACGCCTGGCTCTTCATGGCGAACCTTGGGCTGGAAAGCCTCTTCGTCGTCGGTGCGCAAATCGAGTACCGAGGCCGCCGCTACGTCGTCGCCTCCGAAGCCAAGCCTTATATCGGCTTCGGTCGATGCGACCACTTCTCATGTGCCCTTGAGGCGAGGAACGACTGATGCCCGGCCACTACGAGACGATCAAAGCGCAGCTCACCCAGGACATTGAGGAAGCGATCGGAAACGGGATCCGGATCGTCTACGGCCGCCTGGTCAAGCCGAGAGGCGCGACGCCAATCGCCTCTGTCATCACCGCGGTCGATCGCAAGAACGTCGGCCGCCAGGTCCAGGAGACCTACTCCTTCGTCGTCGCGATCATGATGAAGCAGCCGGACGCGACCGACCTGACGACGGACGCCGAAGGGTTCCTCTTCGAGAAGACCGACCTTCTCATCCAGAAGCTCGCCCCCTTCGATCTTAACGAGCCGCAGGCCTCTCCCGGGCCCTACGCGGGCGTCGCCTCGCTTCGGCGCGTTTCCGCCGTCAAGCCGATCGAACGCGAGGACACGGACGTGCATATCGGCGTCGTGCTGGACTTCTCCTGCATGGCGACGGTCTACCAGTGAGGCTCGGATGCCGAAGACGGTCACCAAGGGTATCGACTTCTACCGTGAGACGAAAGCCGCTCTTGAGAAGCACAGGCTCAACGTCTATGCAGGGCACCGCTACCTGGCTTTAGAAGGCGAGAAGGATCTTCACCGGCTCCTCAGCGGCACCCTGACGCCTTCCCAAACCCGAGGCGCGTTCGCTCGTGACGGAGGGCCGAAAGGTCGCCGACGACAGCTTACGAAACGGCAAAGAGATCTTCGTGGCCTGAACGTCAAGGGGTTCGGCGGATACAAAAAGACCATCCCGCTGAACCCGGTCAACATCCAATCCGGCGACCTTGTCAGCGGAGTGACCCTGAAGAAGAAGATCGGCGGGCGGTCGCTCCAAGAGTTCGATCTGGGCATCGACGGCGTGCCGTACGCCAAGTACGTCCTTGCGGTGGGCGGCACCCGCTTTATGGTCTCCCGCCGCGTTCAATCCGAACTCAAACGCGCTTTCGGCCCGCGCAACAAAGCTTTCGTCGACACCTTCGTCCGCAGCGCGAACGCCCTCTAGGAAAACATGCCAGCCACCCACGACGTCGGCGATATCGCCGCATTTAGCCTTGCCAATCAGAATCTTCTCGGAGCCTTCGAGGACGTCGATTACCAGGTCGAAGAGACCCAGGTAGACGGCTCGGTCGTCAGTCGGGCGGGCGCGTCCCCGAACGGCACCAAGCTCTCCGCGAAGGTCACGACGAACCTGCTTTCGACGGTCACCGCGCCGGACCGTGTTTCACATCTCCACATCAACTCGTTCACGCTCGGCGGCACGAACTACCTCGGCGTCCTCCGGATGATCGAGATGCAGGGCAGTTACACCCAGCAGAAGCGGGCAGGCGTCGGAGCCTGGTGGAAGCGTCCCCAGAACACGGGCAAGGACTATTCCTTCGAGGTCGAGATCGACTGCGACGACGCGGTGGCCGCCGCGATCATGCTCGCGATGCACTCCTCTGTCCATGCCGACCGCGACCTGACCGTCTCCCTCGTCCTGAACGGGGTCGCGATCACCGTCCCGGGCCGAATGCGGATGGCGCAGACCGGAGGCAAGCGGGACGATCTTCAGACGATGAAGATCACGCTCGCGGGCAAAGACCCGGGGACGGGGGCCTACCCCGCCGCTCCCCTCGGCAACACGACGCTCTTGGAGAAGGCCATGAACGCCTGGAAGGACCCGATCGGGTTCGCCTACACCAGCCACGCAACCCAAGGCTTCGCAGTGTCTGGGCAGATGATCTTTTCTAGCTTCTCGTTCCGAATCGAGGACGAGGAATTGGTCAAGAACAACTACAGCTTCGACTCTTACGGCACCGTTGGAGCGGCCTCCACGGTAGCCGGATAAGGCCATGAAAGAAACGACTGAAAAACTATCGACAGGCGACTTCGGCGGCGATCCTAAGGACGCGAAGGTTCTCGGCTCTGAAGCCGAAGAGGCGCGAAAGGAAACTTCGGGCGAAACCGCACCGCCGGCCAAAGCGAAGCGGGGGGCGAACTCTTAATGGACGAGACGATGGAAACGATGTCGGCTTTCGAGACGCCCAAGCCGCTCGACGGCGGCCTGCTTTCAGGCGTCATGGACCTGATCGCGGAGGAGTACGCCCCGAAGACGGACACCTTCCCGGTAACGATCAAGCTGGGCTCGGAGCTGGTCGAGTTCCAGTTCAAGCGCATGAGGGACGGGCGCGACATGGCGGATCTGCAAAAGCGGGCCGCCCAGTGGGCTCAGAACCTGATGCCGAAGAAGGTTCTCAAGGGTCAGAAGATCGCCCCGATGTCGCCCGCCATGAAGGAGTGGTTCCACCCGGACCCGATCGTTCTGGCCCAGGTCTACATCATCACCCAGCTTGCGACGCATGAGGACTTCAAGTCGGAGGCGTTGGTGATGCGCCTCTATCGTCAGGCGTGGCCGATCTTCAACTCGATTTGCGCCCAGATCGATCTTGGCGCGACGAACCAGATCGCGGCGAGCGAAGACGAGTCCTTCCAAGCGGAGGGAAAAGACTCCGCGCGGACCCCGGCTACCGGATCTTAGTCGAGGAATCCTGGCGCACCTACAACCGTCACTTCGACGACCTTGAGTTCGACGAGCGGACGAGGGTGCGCCAACGTCTTGCCCTGCGCGAGATCCAATGGAAGGAGTCGGCCCCCGCCGTCCAGATCCTCGCCGCCGCCCTCGACCTCATTCGTTAAGGTGCTTTTGTCTTCGAGAGTTCGGCGAACTCCTGGGTAATCCGCTTGAGTTCTTCCGGGTCTTTCGTCTGCCCCATGCGCTGGAACAGTTCTTGAGCCTTAACCGAGATCTCGGCGTTGTAACGCGTGATCCGTTCGTTGCGCTCCGCCTCGGTCATATCCTTCGTGATGCCCGCCGTCGGGAACTGCTCCATCGCGATCTCGTTCTCAGCACGATTCCGACCGTTGTATTCGGCTTTCGTCTGCTCATAGGCCCTTTGCTCTGCGTTGCCGCATCCGGCCAACACGAGCCCTAGCACCGCGACGATGGTTCTCATCGCTCGCATTTTAGCCGACCGACTATGGGAATCCTGCAACTCATAACCAAGTTCATCTTGGATCCCAAGGGATTCGAGGACGGTTCGCGTAGGGTCGAATCTGCGACTCGGCGCGTCACCGGATTGGTCGACGGGCTCAAAACTGGCCTGGTCTCAGGACTGCAATCCGCTTTGCGGACGGCCTTCAACCCGGTCGCCGCCCTCGTTGGAGGGGCGGGCCTTTTGGCCCTCGGTCACGATGCGGTGACTGCGGCGATCGGCTTCGATACGATCCAGCGAAGCTTGACCGCGGTCACGCAATCCGCTAAGCGTGCGAAGGAGGTCCTGAAGTTTACGGACGACCTATCCGGGCCTTCGATCTTCACCAGCGAAGACCTCGCGCAAGCTGGCCTTACTCTCGAAGCGTTCAAGCTCACTGCCGAACGCTTCCTGCCCGTCGCAGAGAAGCTGGCCACCGTCTTCGGCTCCAACAAAGGCGCGTTGGACTCCTACGTCAGCGCGCTTGGATACATCAAGAACGGCAGATTCGGCGAAGGCTTCGAAAGCCTTACCCGGGCGGGCCTCTCTCGGTCCGACTTCGAGGCGGAAGGGCTCGTCTTCGATAAGGGCGGATCGTTCCAAGGTTCGGCAGAGGAGGCGCTGGACGCCATCGAGCGACTGGTGAACCAGCGGTTCGGCAAGCTCTCCGAAGAGATGGCAAGCGGCCCGGCCGCCAAGCTGGCCTCGGTCATGGACGCGATCGGTCGCGCCTCTCGCCAGGCCGGTTTCGCCATTCTTTCGGTTTTGCTTCCCGCCGCCCAACAACTCGGCGGGTTCATCTCCTACCTGGTCAATTCCGGAGCCTTGGAGAAGGCGTTCAACGGCATTGCGAGGCTATTCAACGGGCAGGGGATCGGCAACTTCCTGGTCCGCTCGGTAGCCTTGCTGGTCGCGACGATCCAGCGGCTTCCGATGGTCTTCGTTATCGTCCGAACGGCGGCGGAGCAGTTCTTCGGATTCCTGCGCGACAACCTCAAGCTCATGGGGGCGATGATTATCGCCGCGTTCGCTTTTGGCCCGGTGCTGGAAGGTATCGGCCTGCTCGTCGCCGCGATCACGCGGATTCGCCAGGGTATCTCGCTTGCCACCGTCGCTTCGATGGTGTTCCAAGCGGTGATGACGGGAGGGGCGGCAGCCGTGAAGGTGGCCGCCGCGGCAGGCATCGCGTTCGCGGCAGGCTATGCCGCTATGAACGCGCTCGACACCGTCGCCGGTCAGCAGACGACCGACTTCTCGGTCTTCGACCAACTGGGCACGATCTGGAGCGGAATCCAGCGCGACGCAGGAAAGATGGAGAAGGGCTATGCGGCAGGGCAAGGCCCGACGGGGACCGCGAACACGATCGTTTCGACGCTCGCGAACGCCTTGTCTCCTACGAAGCAGATCGCCGAACACACGCGCAAGACGGCGGTCAACACCGAAAAGCTCGCCAGCATCCAGAACTCGATTCTGGGCGGGGGAATGGTCGGCAAGGGCGCTATGTCTGCGGTGAACCTGAACCGAGTGTTGAGCGGCTCGGTAGGGTCGGGCGGAGGCGACAAGCTCACCCAAGCGGTCCGGTTGCTACGGGAATCGCTTCGCGAGGTGGCGGGCGACGTGGTTGTAGAAAGCGCCTACCAGCAGCGCGGAAGGAGAGATTAGCGTGCCGAACGACCCCCTGTCTCTGAAAGTTCTCATCGACACCGAACAGCAGCGCGTGAAGAATTCGCGGATCGCGCTGACCGTCTCGGGCGAGGAATGGGGAGGCGCGATCTTCCAGGACACCTATCTCATTCCGAAGATCAACACGCTTATTTGCCGCCCGGCTCCCTGCCGTCCCGAGTGGCATACGAGCAACACCGGAATCAATAAAAGGTGGTCGTTGAGCGACTTCAACCTCTCGGGTCCGGGCTGGACATTGGGGGGCACGAAAGACGGGGTCGGCAAGGTCAGGATGCAGAACCGGAAGGGGATGCAAAACGCGGCCGTCCTCAATCGGTCGCTCGAAGCGAACCGCGCCGTCTTCGTCTCGTTCTTCCTCTTCAACGTCGGGAACGACGACTCGACGGTCTATTTTGATTGCGGCTGGACTGCCACGGGCGATTACCACTTCGGGGTCGCCCTGCGGTTTTGGAGCGGTGGGCACTGCGACGTTTACAAAGACGGCGTCTATCTGGCAACCCACACGATCGGTATTAGCTCGGGCGCCCAAGTTGCCAACCAGTACGTCGACGTCATCATCCTGCCGATGCGCGACCGTGAACTGACGGTCATCTCTCTGACCGGCGGCGACAGCTTCACCCACGTCTTCGAGGACATTCCCGAGGAGACGGTGGACGGCGAAGTAACGCCCGCCGCGCCGTTCTGGTGGCAGGTGCCGCCGCCTGCTTCGGGCAAGGTCGCCACGGTCGATGTTGAGATCGCGCCGGTGAACTTCGTCGATGGATTCGCAACTTGCGTTAAGGCGGCCCTTGGGCGAGCCCCGAAGCCTGGGGCGACCTTCGAAACGTGGGAGAACCCCGCGCCGTTCGCCGGGATTACGAACGGTCGCCTCATCGCTTGGGCGTTCAGCGAGGGCGGCAGCGTCTCATCCATGCGGATCGTAGAGCGGGACGGGGCCACCCCTTTTGCTCCTAACGGAGTAAAGACGGAATGTCTCTTGCGGATCGACATGACGGGCGGCACCCACACCGCCTTTGTGGACGGCGCGAGCATCGCCTACGCGGACGAGATTGCCTCAACGGTCGCGCCTACGGATGGGCCGGTCGATCTGACCCCCTTCATCGCGGAAGCCGACCTGACCGTTCCCGACTCTGCCGAACCCGCCGAAGTCACGTTGCGGCTTCGGCGGCCCGGAGAGATCGGAGAACTCGTCTCGAAGTTCGACACCGTGAGCAATCGCCCCGCCCAGGTCTGGGTCAACGGCGTGATGATCCTCGACGGGGTCACGATGCCGGTCTCGATCGAAGATGGCGAGCACGACGGGGTAAGAGTCGCAACCCTGGTCATCCGCGATCGTATGGAGTCCCTTCGGGTGGCCTTCATGCGCGACCGGATGCCGCTCGATGGAATGGACCTGAGCAAACCGGCAGGCGGTGGGGGGACGTTCAATTCGGCGGTGGAGTTCTGGTACCGCCGCGTCGGCATTGACGAAGCGGCGCTCGACCTTGAAGACGCCAATTATCCGCTTCCCCGCATCCCGAGCCGCGACGCTAAAGAGTTCTGCTTTGCCTGCGAAGTCGGGGCTCACCCTTTCGACGAGCTTCGGCAGCTTCAGGAAGATCTGGCTACCACGTGGCTTTGGGGGGCCGTACCGACCGCCGACGGCATCCGGTACGTCTTCAAGGACCCGACCAACTTCCCCGCCGAACCGGACAAGGTTCTCTTCCGATCCGACGACGAGGCGGAGAATGCAGGCGCCGACCCGGACGAGGACGTTTACTGGAGCTACAAAGAGGAGCCCCTTGAGATCGAGGCGAACGAGACCCGCGCCGGTGGATGGGACCCGAGATCCCGGCGTCCGATCTTCTCCTTCAGGGAAGACGAGGACAGCAAAAACCCCTCACTTTCTCCAGACGAGCGGCCCGACAACTGGCTTGGCGAAGAGCGCCCCATGGGCATCCTCAACCAGCGGCTTGCCAGACAGAAAGACTGCGACCGCGTGGTTGAGTGGGTTCACCCGCAAGTATCGGCGCGGTACTTCGTGGGCGAATGGGATTGCTCGATGCTCTTCCGTGAGGACGGCGCGCCGATCTGGCGCGGGCATCTCGTAATGCTCGACCAGCGCCGCAGTCTGCGTGTGAGTTCGCTCCGAGTGAAGTTCGTCCGCGAACCCGGCGACGAGGAGAACGATGCGGTGACATTCCGTCAAGCCACCTACACGGGCGGCACGTTGACTTACGCGGGCGGAGTCGGCCTGACAGAGATCAAGCGGCGACACGCACGCCGATCTGTAGCCAAGACGGTCCGTCGCCAAGGCGCGGACCGCATCGAGAACGCCACGACGCGGACCGTCGCCGTCGTGGCCTGACCTCGCGGTGCAGACGTCTGCACCGCTCCTACGACCATGCCTGAGAACCCAGTCGCCAAAATCCTCGACCCGTTGCAGGACGGCAAGATGACCGTCGGAATCGACCCGAATTCCCGCCGGCAGATCGGCACCAAGATCGACGCCAACGGCGAACACATCCAGAAATGCACCCTCGTCGAAGCGGTCGCCCAGGCCGAGCTCACGATGGCCAACACCGAGGCCGTCGAAGGCAACACGGGCGAGATCGGCGAGTTGAACGGGAACGTCCGCGCCCTCGGCCCTAAGGTCGACGCGCAGACCGATGCGGTGAAGGCCAACACCCAGAAGCTGACCGACGTCGAAGCGAAGCTCACCGAGGCGAACACCTATGCCAAACAGACGGCGGCCCAAGCCATGCCGGGCCTGCCGTACTGGAACGACTGGAACGCGATCGTCGGAGCGGTGACGCTGAAAGCTCCGGATCCGGACCACGACGCCAAGGTCCTCCGCTGCGTCGTCTCGGCCACCTCGCTCCTCGGCTCGCTTCTGGGCGGCGGGGCGAA